>OX637334.1:15015509-15081200 GCA_951799405.1 Agapetus fuscipes
CCATACTTCGATTTGCAATGACATTTACCGCCGTACGGGTACGGCCATACTACCTTAGAGGTTAAACGTGCGAATATGACTATGAGTCGTATAACTGCAAACGCCGTCATCTCCAAATTTTATGATTTTTTAAATAATGACTGAATTTGATTCTGCGTAGTGTAACAAATCATTTGTTGTGTGTAATGTGATGAAAACCTCACTTAATCCTTCGTAATTTTAATTGAAAAAGTATGATTTCATGCAAACGCCGTCATCTCCAACTGGTTCGAAATTGCGTTCAAAACAAGTTTATTTTTCTCAAAATCATCGCGTAAGGAGTTGACGGCGTTTGTATTTATATGACTCAATGCTGTGCAACTATTATAACATTGCCCACAAAAGAGCACAAGTATGATATTTTTATAGACCAATGCTGTCATAGTCAAATATATGGATATATTGCCATTAGACCTATAATGGATATATGGATATAGTCAAATATATGGATATATTCCTTGACTTATAGGTTGGTATGAGGCTGACCACCCATACTGTAAAAAATGGTTCACTTTGCCAATGTCACCCCTGTTTCAGGGAAGGTCGGCAAAAGTTGTGGGGCTTATGTTCATTTGAGGTTTGGATTTTATTTGTAAGTACACATTCAGCATTTGTAAGCGCGAACTACACTTGTTGGTTTGTGGGCATACATCTGAGAGCTTTAAATGAATATATCCTTGCAACTTAGATTATAGATTATAGTTATAGACCACTCAGTCATTAAACTTTTAAAAAAAGGAGAAAGTTTTAGGTGGCGGTGAGGGAAGGCGTTATTTAAAGGGGTGAGGCTGCAGGGAAGCGCTCGAGATATCAAATTCAACTTTTGGAGATTTTTTTTTTATTTGTGCTTTATTACTTTAAAATGAATCTTGACAATATAAACACACAAACCCTTAAACTTTCATAAATATTACTATTGTTGTGTTTTTAGGGTTCAAAAAGTCTTTGAATTAAAAAAACTGGTCTGGTTATTTTACACTTAGATTTATTTAACAATTTATACTTATTTTTAACAATTCACATTTATGGTTTAGCACTTTACATTTATTTCACTGTTGGTCTTCACTTACAATGTCTTTCTTGTTCAAAAGCAGAGCGTTGTATATGGACTGACTCGTGCGAGCCGCTTGCAGCCCTTTATACTCCCAAAGACAGTAGTTACTAGAAGCCAATTTTGCTGGAACCTTCCAGAACATAATGCTTTCAGTAGGTACATAATTGAATGTCTCTTTCCTAGGTATCTATAATAATTACTTCAACTCTCATCGGCTATAACTAATACACCTACCTACCTAACATTTATATGTATTTGTTATTTACATAACTATATTTGTTCTAGGTCAAAATGGAAAATACTGGCACGTGGACGGGGAAGGCGTCACCTGCGACTCTGACAATCCGGCCGGCTTCCACCTGGAGCTGCGAGAGCCCACCAGGATCGCCATCCGCTCAGTCAGCGGCGAGTACCTCCAGGCTGCCAAGAACGGCAACTTCCGTCTGGGAGACCGGTGCATTCAGCAAGCAACGCAGTGGGAGTACTAGGGCAACATCACCTGCAAATCACTAGGGACAACATAACCTACAAACCCACAAAACAACCGTCTTGCATTAGATATACAATCTAATACTCAACAAGTGGTGGCCATTTTGTAGCTCAACTTAATTTCATATTAACCCATGTGCGCCGCGGTGCCAATAAGGATGCCACAAAATATTCCATTGAAAATTCATAAATTTTTTGGAAAAAAATTGTGTCTTTTTGCGCCAATAATCATGTAATGCCTTTCCTCCTTCCTTTAGAAAAAAACCTGCTATATTAAGGGTGTCGCGGAAAAAAACAGATTATTATGGAGCTGCAAACTGAAAAAGATTGGGAAACACTGTATTAACTGTTAATTACGGGAAACATGTCATGAGCAGACCCACACTCAGTATGGTTAGTATGCATGCATGCAATCCAAGTTTGAAGGTCATCTTGGCCGTTTTTTTGTTAAACCTCTTCAATGAAATGATTTTATTGAAAACAAAGCAGAAAAAATATTTATCAGGAATTTTGTAAATGAAAGCAGTTCCTTATTTTGCATGTCTATATCACTGTTGTGTTTGACAGGAATGGCTGACAGTTATATCTACATTGATTGTTAATTACATTCTGGAAGTGATGAATTCTCTTTTCCCGTTGATGGGAAAACTATAAAAATGTAAACACATATCTCATGGTAGGTGCAGGTTTGTGCATAACAGCAATGTGGATGACATAAAGGCCTACTGGCTGATAGTTTTCTCTAAATTTTTTGATTGTTAATTACATTCCAGAAGTGATTCTCTTTTCCTTGCAAATTCATATCTGCTTACTTCAATAAACATTCAGAATCAATTTAAAATCACAATGGTATGAATCGTACAATGTTCCTTTGCCGTATGCCAGTTGATGGTCAACTCAATGGTCAATGGATTTGAATGATACGCAGGGATCTTGCAGTATGGCCGCCACCAATTATTTATACAAGATTTTGTTTTTAAGTCACCTACTCTTACATACAAGTAGCTTAGCTTTTACATTGTTACAATCATGTATTTTTTACACAATGTATTTTTTACATTGTCAAAAATGAATGTAAAATATTCTAAAAAGATTTGCATACATATTTATTGTTAAAAATGAAATTTTTGGTCTCAAAGTAACATGTGAGGTAGTTGCTAGTTTACGTAGTTATATATAAATCTCCACTGTTCTATATTTTTTGCTAGTTTACGTAGTTATATATAAATCTCCACTGTTCTATATTTTTGAATCACACATTCAACGTTTGTAAACGAACTTGCAATTTTTATTTTTGTCCTGATATTGATCTACATTGTCCTGAATGTTCTGGAGAAAGATAACAGATTCCAGGCCTAAGGACCAGCTAATGCAAGTGCACGGTCTCTGAATACTGTGCTGATTTCCCTTCCTGGCTCGTCAAGCAATGTGTTGTCTCCGACATCTGCTGAGCGCAGGGGAAGCCTTTAAGTGTATTTTGATGAGCTCATTGAGGTATTCCAGCATTCTCCCATGTGACACTTTATGGACAGTTCATAGTTAATCTGTTGAATAAACATTTTTTTTGTGACAGTTTCCTCTCAGGAAATTTATTGTAATTTTTACATGTAAATGTAATTTATCTATGGAAATATGGTAGGTTGTGTTAACTGTTACATAGAGCTTGTATTTAAAAAAATGTAGCGATAAGTTTCCACGTCATTGAATGTGAATTAATTTGTCAGATTGTTCCTGCGTAGTGTTTGCAAAACAAGTACTTCTAGGAAAGAAACTTTCATCATTTAAATTCATGTGTTAGTTTGACGCTGCATAATTTTTATAATATTGGCCCGTAATATTATATACGTATATTAATCGTACATAGCTTGTGACCTTTAGGGTCCTACATGTAATGTGTGTGATACAAAATTTTAAAATTCAATTTAGAGGTTTTACAGAGAATTTGACGCTAAACAAATGAATTCACGACATTAGCAGAAACAAGGCAAAGAAGGCTTAAGGTATGGACTTACGGACTAAAACAAAGTGTTCAGTCACAATGCCTGTTTCTTTAACATTTCTGAGCATCAATCTTTAATTTCCAAATGCCACAAGACCCATTGTTTATTAGAATTCATGAGTAATCTTGATGCTAAGGAATGATTTTAACACTTGCATTCACAATTTTCACTAGCCCTCAAAAGTTTTTCTAAAATGGGTCAATTTTTAACTCTTATCTTAATTTCACAGATGTATATGCTTAGAGAATCAAAAATAGAATAAAACATAAGAATACAAACTGCCCTTTGGTGATAATTTTGTATTAAAATTTACATTTTTATACTTTTATACAGATGTACTAACCCCCTAAATGTTAGAAAAATGATTAATTCAATACTGCTTGAGAACTCTCCCATTGTTTAGAGTTGCAGAATCCAAACTTAAAATAGAAATCATGATTACCAATCTTTGTTGGGAGTTGCAGCAAAAGCTTTTTTTTTTAAATATGTCTGAAGTCGTCAGACTTACGCCAATCCAATTACTATTTATAAGTCTTAGTTGTTTTTTTTTGTTTCCGAAGAAGCAGGCTATCATTTCTTGTAAGTCTGAGTAAAGCTTACAGTACCATGACCTAGGTTAGAAGAAAATTGAGAAATAGGAAGTCACGTCTGAGACCCCTTATATGCAAACCTGATTCTCCAGTTGAGTACAAGAATGCTTTATCAGTTGCCATTGCCTGGACAGTTCTGAATAAACTGTAATGTAAATGTACATAAACACATTTTAACTAGAAGTTTAAATAACACCAAGTATGGTCGTTCGAGATGTACGGTAACGAAACATGGAGAATAATGTAAGTTCTCCTACAACTGTTCATCAATAAACTAACTTTAAACATGTAAATCAATAGTTCTTACTCAGTATTGAATTAAAAAGAATACTCTTAAATTACTAATAAAAGTTCTTTAAAATGACAGCTTTTTATATGTACTTTTAAATGAGTCATATAGAATCAAAAATGGCAATCTTGGATTTTTTTTGGAATCTAATAAATGTATGGAAACACAGCTACAGTTTCCTTTTCTTAATTTCCTGTTTTTAACTTATTTTTTAATAAAATACTAGATTGCGGCCTTTGGTTCTATACGGCCCATGTATTATACTTAATAACAACCTTCCTAGTCTTAGAAACATTCTTTGTGTCTCTTTTCTTCGTCATTCACTTACATAAATCTCTCTCTTTTATATGTAATGTATGTCTCTAGAAATTTCATAAAATTAAGAAGAAAATTTAATTGGTAGAAAAAAAACTTAGTGTAGAGAGAATGATTTAGTTTGGCTTGTGTCCCCTACAGACATTCTTGCATGGCATTTTGAATACAGTCCCTTGAGCCCTCACATGTTGATCTAAATGAATCAGCCACATCGGATCGACATGCATTGTGTTTTGAGTGAACACTTTAGCATGTCACTCATATTTTCATCATTCAAGCTGTTGAATGAGTATTTTTATATATTATTCATTTGTTTACGATTACCACAGATACAAGCATTTATTTTGTATGTTTTGGTTTTCGAAATTTTAATTGTAACCATTACATTTGTAAGCTTTTTAGTTAGTCTATTTAAAACCTAGGGGCTTCGCAATACTAGTTTTATACTCATACATTTCATGTCAATACACTTAAATGATTGTTTTTCATTAAAAACATAAAATTGAACATGAAAACACATACCCATACACATTAAGAACTAGTTTTGTTTGCATTCCTGGGCATCAGTATTATTTTTAATCTAAATATTAAATTTAAAAAACTACTAATCAACATAATTTGAAATTAGATTTATTCTCAGTGTGCAAATGTCTGACTAGGGTCGTTAGCAAACAATAAGAAAATATTATTCAGACTATAATCTAGCAATCCGGCTGTGTGACGTCACAACTTTGTGCATGTCAATTAATGTGGGGACCTGATTGTGAGCATCATTATTTTACGGAGCATACTCCAAGGCTTCTCTATGAGCTTAGTTGTTGACACAAAGCACCTAATCAAGCAAGGCCAGTTGCTGTAAGACTGGGGGAATCTCTTTCTTGATATAGACCGATGGTTCGGAACCTTTTTGACTGTTAACCATTTTGGCAAAAGGGCAAAGATGTCCTTCATTCTGATTATTTCATATTATTGTTACTAGAACTGAGTAGGCTATTTTTATTCAAGTGTTTGATGCGTAGGAATGCTTACAATACTGTCTAAAAATCCTGTAATTATTTTTGTATGAACGTAATAATATATCCTACAATAACAATACATATTATATTTTTGAAATAATGTTTTAGTAACCAATGGAAAACTCCTCTCTGGCTTTAGAATAAGACATCACAATTATGCTGTGCATTTAATAACCTTAAGTTACTTGTATTATTTAATTATATACCTTAATTTTCATTTAACAATAAGACATTTATTATAGATTAAATGACATATATTATTAATTATTTTTCATTAAAAATTATTGGTTCTTTCATACATACTAAATCCCTTCAGGTCAAAATAATAACTAATCTTTCCTTTTTTTAACAGTTTGATGATGATGATGATAACTTTATTTTGTAAAAAATATCTCTCAATTACTGTACCCAAGTAAAAAACTGACGGTGCTATTCTTGAACATTTTCGTCGTCCGTTGAGCCCGCGTTTTGCTTAATTTTGATTCTTGAACATTTCTGAAGGAGTTAGGCTTGCGTCCCAAGCTCAATGGATGCTCAAACCTAACCTGAAAATGTATGCCAACTTAGGCTGACACAAATCCAGCTCAGAGCAGGCTTAGAGTCGATTTAAATGGCAACTGTCGTATTTAACATTAAATTGTATATATTTGCTTTATTACCATATTGTTTTGCAATTTGTTTTTGTCATTTTGGTCAAATTTACAGAATTCATCACCTTTTTGCAAATCAATCACTTTGTGCACAAAACACAAAAAAATAAGAGCAAAAGAAATCATTTGAAAGATTGAATCACAGCTCGCAGAAAATTTCTTAATATGACACATTTTCAAAAACTGAAGTTAAGCAGATAGTTTAAAATAAGTGGAGAGGATATTCAACACTCTACGAACACATATGAGACACTTTTTCCTTCTGAAATAAAATTTTTAGAAGCATTTCGGCCGACATCTGATTTGTTTACAAACAAAACAATCAGCCGTCCGCCATTGTGACGTCAGCGATGAGACGTGCTGCAGCCATATTTGTGTGGTCGTCCCTAACGCATATTCCCCACATTTGGTTTATTTTTCCCGATCCACAAAAAAAATTACGGATTCATTTGGCTAATCAATTGTTTTCAAAGTTGTTTTAATTATAAATTGTATAACAAATTTATAAATTGATTATTTGCTTTTATTTTTTATCTTTTTGTTCGTTATTGTCAATGGTTGTTTTAATAATTATTTAAATACGACTGATAATTCCCTACTCTTTAAGTAATATTTATAAAGTGACATCTCTAGAACAGATTTTCTTTTAAATACGACATTGAACGGACGTAATTTCAGCCGTCAAAAATTGGTCGCAGACTCAACTGTTCCTAGGTTATACCATGAACGGGAATCAATATTTCAAATTTGGTCTAGTCCGGCTTTGTACCCAGACTAAATAGTCGCCAGATAAGCCGACGGCGAAATATGACGAGTAAGAATAGCACCGTAACAGTTTAAACTTATCCATAGCATTTTACCAAAAATGCACGTAAACTAGTTGATGTAAATCTATGTATGTAAACGCTTACTACAGACACTGCTTTAGTTTGTTGGCAGTTTTTGGTAAAACGTTAATTCAGCTATAAGTATATACTTGGGGCACTAATCTTTAAGTAAGATTACATATTTCATGCCAATTTTAATTATATTTCAAACTTTCTTCGTGTATTGCTTTGAAGGGATAAGCATGTCAAAAACATTATGTTCCTTTAAATTAAAGTAATTAAGGATGGTAAAATTAGCAAAAATACTTGGTCCATGGGATTTAAAAATATTTTTTTGTCATTCCATAAATTTTAGAATTAATATCTCAGGACGCAATTCAATCAATTTATACTTTTGTCCCTGCCAACTGTATTGAGACTCCGAACTGATTAATGAAAGAAGAAATAAGGTTCTGCCTTAGGTAAACCATATTATATTAAAGAATATTTTTCAACTGTAAAAATAAATTCAGCTTTTTTTTCAGGTTGCAGCATTGGATTTTCTATGCAAATAAAACTGCCTTATATGCACAACAGATGGCAATGCCTTTCTTATGAATTGATTGAACTGAGTCTTTTCAATAACCCTTGGGCTAGTATTATAAACTTTCCTTGGAAGCAAGCTAACCCAAGTATGTTTAAAAGTAATATTCTATATTTGAATTTGAGTGTCACTTTTATGCTAAGTAGCAATTATAATGCTAGCCCTATGTTTGTGTGAACAATAATAAAAGTAAGTAAGCCCATTTTTAGGTTAAAAAAACAATTATAATTTTTTATCAATGCTTTTTAATTGTTGACAAATGAGTTGTATAGATCCAAAGGCAGTAATCTAGGTTTTTTTAAAAAATGAAATAAATATATGGGGACTTAGAAAATGACATTCTCTGTCCTGCTACATATTTACCTCATTCTCGGCAAAATCCTGGATTGCCATCTTTGATTTTGTAAGACTCAAATGTTGTAGGCATTTACTCCTATATTTAAAATATTAACTATACATTAATAAATTAAGGATCAAACGGAGCGTTTATACATGATGCATTCTTTAGTTTTTTTTTCACTTTTGCAACTTAGCCGCCAATTTATCTATAATTTATTAATAATGCTAAATCAGTCTTGTAAAATTTATCATAAAAATAATGTAAACTATTTATAAAAATGAAAATATACTCAATAAAATGGCCTTTTATTTATATGCATCATTGAAAAGGAACTTCTTGCCATAAAGGAACGCCATATTTATGGCCCATGCTTACCATAATGGAAGGGACCATGCCGTGAGTTCCTACAGGCTGTATGTGCAGATATATGCTGCCCCGTCAAAAGTATTGCAATAGATAGGGACGAATAGCGAAAAAGATTACAATCATCCTATAGTCATTATCTAATGACCCCCCTCCCCCCTCTTGCTGTAATAATGAACAAAGTGTTGTCTGACTGTCGCGTGGTAGGAGTCCGGGCTGCAGCAAGAAGACGTCTGACAAGCAATGCTAGCAGTTAATTCAGATGGCCAAGACTCATCTCAAGAGCCCCTAAGAATTCTAAATTGTGTATCATTTTTTGTGCTCCCTGTCTGATAAGTTGGTATGAGGCTGACCCCTCCATGCTGTAAAAATAGGTTCACTTTGGTCAAATCCACCCCGGTTTCAGGAAAAAGCGGCAGGAGTTGCAAGGTTTATGTTCGTGTGAGGTTTTGTTTATTTGTATGCACACATGCAGAATTTGTAGGCGCGAACCTACATGTGCCTGTCGCGGGCATGCATCTAATATGAGCCTTAAATCTTTGCAGTTTAGATTATAGATTATATATATATATATACAAGGATAATTTATTTATAAGGTACACATAATAAAAGAGCGCCGTTTTTGTGTGTGTCACACCTCAAGGGCCCTCTCAAATCACGGATAAGATTTTTTGTAAAGATGCGTCTTTAGTGCTCCTTTAAAGGCACCAACAGTTTCTGCCTTCCTCACATTAGGTGGTAGTCTGTTCCACTCCATTGGGCCCGCAAACCGGAAAGCACGGTCCCCAAAATTAGTGCGTGTCTGACGTGACGGCTGGACTAAGTCAAACACCCCACACTCTGATCTGAGAGTTTGGCGTCTCAAATCTATCTCAACACGTGAGAACATGTCAGACAAGTATGAAGGAGCCATACCATTGACAGCTTTGTAAACCATCAGACAAACACGGTAGACCACCCTCTCCGGAAAACGAAGCCAATGCAGTTATTTCAACAATGGAGTAATATGGTTAAATTTAGACATCCCGAATATGAGTCTTGCTGCAGAGTTCAGCACAGATTGAAGCCGGCTGAACTATTTTTTCGGCTGACCTATATACATACAGCGTTGAGCAATAGTCAACCCGAGACATCACAAAAGCGTTAACCAGGGTTTTGACTAATGATGCCACGAATATTCGGCAACTATTCGGTATTCGGCCTATTCGGCCACTTTTTTGCTATTCGGTATTCGGCCGAATAGTACGCACTATTCGGCCGAATACCGAATAGCAAATCATGTAAAAAAAGACACGTTATTTTACTCAAAAATTATGTATTTATTTCCAAATTACAACATTTTAGTACTTAAAATTAATCAGTGGTAAGTTGTGATGGATAAAAACGAGCTTTTCAGCATTTTCTGGTAGCAAACGATTGCGCTTTTCATCGTAAACGTTACCAGCCTCAGAAAATAACCTCTCACTATAAACGCTACTTCCAGGCGAAGAAAGATAAACTTTTGCAAATTTCGAAAGGTTCGGGTATTGTTTTTCGTTTGCTGACCACCACTTGTAAGGATCGGCCTTCCGATCTAGGCGAACTGTTTTCAAATAAAAATCCAACTCGTTTGCCACAGCTTTCTTCTCCGAAGCGCCGAATATTCGGCGCTTCGGCCGTCAGCGTTGCCGAATATTCGGTATTCGGTATTCGGCCAATTCACTATTCGTGGCATCTCTAGTTTTGACCGCCCCTGATGGTAAACATCTCCTGATTGCCTTTATCTGGTGAAGTTCAAAAAACGAGGAGGATACCGTGTTATTCAACTGCTCTCCCATTGTGAGGTTCCGAACCAGTGTGACTTCTAGAAGTCTCACTGAATCCGACGGCTGAATCAGCTGTCCCCCAATGGAGAGTGGTGTAAAGAGTGGGAGAGTGGGGTTTTGTTGTAAAAGGGCCAAATATTTTACGTGGGATTTAGTGCGGGCCGCACTTGGGCAGTGGCGGATCTAACGGTCAGCATTTCAGCACAATATGCTGAAATGCTGACCGTTAGATCCCCCCCCCCCCCCCCCTCACGAACGACCTACAAATGAAATTCAATATTGATTCTACACCCCATAATAAATCTCATATTGCAGAATCCCCGCCAATTCAATATGGGAATCCTGCAATTCACGGAACTCCACGCGAATCGACACCGGCCTACATAGCACCACAGCACAGCTCCTTGACTGATAGGTTGGTACGAGGCTGACCACCCGTACTGTAAAAATCGGTTCATTTTTGCCAATGCCACCCCGGTTCAGGGAACGGCGGCAGGAGTTGCAAGGTTTATGTCCATGTGAGGTTTTCTTTATTTGTATGCACACATGCAGAATGTGTAGGCGCGAACCTACATGTGCCTGTCTGTAGGCATGCATTTCATATGAGCCTTAAATGATAACATATCCTTGCAGCTTAGATTATAGATTATAGATAGATTGACATGCGTTGCGGCGAATTTCTTGCGGGCCGCACCAAGACGCCTCAAGGGCCGCAGGTTGCCGACCCATGATATAGATGGTCTTCTTTTCTAATAAATAAATATATTATTTCAGCGCTGTTTTTTTCTGGCATGCATTTTTGGATAGAAAAAAAACAAGGAAATGATTACCAAGAAGACAACTCCCAGATAGCAGGTCAGTTTGCTGCAATTTTGATTTGTACTTAAATTTGTATTGTCATGTCAAATATGACAAAATAAGTTTATTGCAATATTGCTGCAACGTTGTGCTCACAGCATTATATTTTTTCTTTATGTTTCCTGCCTGCATAGTGCATTTTAACCGCCACACCTATATACTCTGTGACCGCCACAACGTCTGTCAACTGTCAAGCCGGCTTGCGTTTCAACTCTGACAATTCTTCCCCTCGAAATCGTCAATTTTCAAGGTAATTATACATTAAATTGAAAAAAAATCATTTTTAGCGTGTTCCTTAATTCATAAACTATTCAACAGTATATAATTTGTAGCAAGTTCTATGTTTTTTAGTACTTTTTTTTGTATACAAAATAACAATGGTTTGAACATACACAGGATTTTGAGGTCATTTTTAACCGCCTTACTATTTTATTTTTTCAGATGTCTTACTCTATTTGAGAGATTAATATGTGTTTGAATGGAAATGCATCAGATGTAGAACTTGAAGATGAAGATGACGAAATTACAACCTGGGAGCCAAGGATCGAAAACGGTGACCAGGAGATGGCTGCAGACGAGTTGAGCCAGATAATTGGGATGCCCATTGAAATATACGTTGGTATTTTATTTTTTTGTTTATCTATTAAAAAATCCTCATTTTATTCAAAATATATCTCAACAAATTAGCTATAAATCGGTTCTTTTATACTCGTATCCTTATAATTAATCACAGATTGTACTGCATTGACATTGACTGAAGTCCTCTAAAATAGGTTTTCTATGGTTCCAATTTCTATTTTATTTGTGGATGATATTATAAACGTAACTATTTATTTCTTTTCAGGCACCTAGTGATGTTGACCAGGAGGAAGAAGCAAATGCGGTGGAAGGTGATGGACAACATCAGGCCCATTCGTTGCGGACAGAAGTACGCTGGCGACACCGTGACTTGGATATCCCCGACACAACGTGCACTGCCAGTTTTTTACAATCCATTAAAATTTTAACGTCGCTGGAATATTTTCAATTATTTGTAGATGACGCAATAATGGAAAATATGGTTCAGCAGCCTTATTTATATTCATCACAATCGGACGGCGGACAGTGAGAAGACCACGTTCAAGATGGCGGGATGTAGTGGTGGCGGATAGCCGTGCAGTGGGAATGTGGGACTGGAAGAGGAAGACGTTGGATAGACAGCGCTGGCAGCGGTTGCTGAGGGAGGTCGTGCCAATGATGATGATGATGTGACTATTATAAAACTTTGTTACTACTATAAGCAAACTGTAAATAAAATAAAATAAAAATATTTCATCTTTTTATTTTAATTGTTTTTTTAAATATTATAATAATATAAAAAATATATATAATTTGCAGGAGCAAACATTTTGCAATTTTGTCATAACAAGCTTGCGGGAACTTTGTTATGACAAAGTTCCTGCAAGCTTGTTGCTGGGAAACTAGAAAGTTTGATTAAAACTTGCCTCAAGTGTATATACTTGCCATGGTGAACTTGCAGCAAGCCTTCACTTTTGACACATCAAACTTGTTGCAAGTCAGATCCAAGTTTAAAATGCTATCTGGGTGGAATATTTTGACACTGGCGCTTCTTTTCTTGTAATGAAATTGCCAAAACTTAAAATTAAATTATGCTCCTTTACGTGAACTCTAATCCAGGAAATTTAGGGATGGGCCTGTTACTGAGAGTAAACATCTATGAAATATGACTGAATAGTCGAAAACGACGAGACGTTCGCGCCAGTAGGCTCTTGGCTGGGGAACCGGAAATACATGAATGGTGGTAAATTTAAATTGGCTGCAGTTTGAAAATATTATTCTGAGTATTAAAATCATGATATTATAAAGCCGTTTTTATAATGGCGGTAAATTTAAATTTCTGGCAGTTTGAAAATATAAATCTTAGTATTAAAATTATGTTATTAGGTATTATTGCAAAAATGTCTTTCAAATTTAATTTAAACTAAAATTTATTTTCACTAAATTTTGTATTTTTAGTTAGGCTTTTGGCTGGGGAACCGGAAATATATAAATGGTGGTAAATTTAAATTGGCTGCTGTTTGAAAATATTAATCTGAGTATTAAAATCATGTTATTATATAGCCTTTATTATAATGGCAGCAAATTTAAATTTGTGGCAGTTTGAAAATATAAATCTTAGTATTAAAATTATGTCATTAGGTATTATTGCAAACAAGTTTAACTTTTAAAATAAGGGCTATTGAATCACGGGATTATAATACTAAAATTTAAAGATAACTGATTTATATTTTTAATTTAAATTTGCCGCCGTTATAAATGGGCCATATAATCACATTTTTATTTATTTATTTAGATTTTAGAACAATACAATAATGGATAGGATACTTCAGAATATAAAAAAAATATGAAAATAAATAAAATTACGTATTGCTCCAATTACATGTTGACATTAAAAGATACCAAGATTCTAAAATAATAAAATTAGTTTCACTCATAAAAATAAGTAAAGTAATAAATAAGATACAAATAGGTAAAAATAGTTGCGCACATTTACCTTTACAATAAATAGATTGCAGAAACTCACACACACACATCCATTTACTCACAATAGTGATATATATTTAATAGCTAAAAAAGTACCAAATCTTTTACAAAAAAAAATCAATTTAATTTAAATTTGAAAGACATTTTTGCAATAATACCTAATGACATAATTTTAATACTAAGATTTATATTTTCAAACTGCCACAAATTTAAATTTGCTGCCATTATAATAAAGGCTATATAATAACATGATTTTAATACTCAGATTAATATTTTCAAACTGCAGCCAATTTAAATTTACCACCATTTATATATTTCCGGTTCCCCAGCCAAAAGCCTAACTAAAAATTCAAAATTTAATGAAAATAAATTTTAATTTAAATTAAATTTGAAAGACATTTTTGCAATAATACCTAATAACATAATTTTAATACTAAGATTTATATTTTCAAACTGCCAGAAATTTAAATTTACCGCCATTATAATAACGGCAATATAATATCATGATTTTAATACTCAGAATAATATTTTCAAACTGCAGCCAATTTAAATTTACCGCCTTGCAGCCAATTTAAATTTTCCACCATTCATGTATTTCCGGTTCCCCAGCCAAGAGCCTACTGGCGCGAACGTCTCGTCGAAAACGTTAGTAGTATAATTTAAAATTTAATAATTTTTTAAATATATTATATTTGTAAAATTAAAAACAGTGTTTAAAAGTTAAAAGTGTTGTTTATTGAATAACAAACTAAAAACACAAATTTTCACAGTGTTAATACACAAACCATAAAAAATATAATCTATAAACAAAATCATATAACATTTTTAACTATCGATCACGGATTTTTTTCGATATTTTCTCCCAAAATGAAATCTTCCACATAGGACAAAGAAGAAATACACTCTTAACTCTAAAAAAATATCAATTTTATACCTACTCACTGCAAAATTAATATCGACGATACATATCGATATTTTCTGCCCAGCCATCCCTAGTGACATCTGTCAAAAAAAGCGGGTATGTGTTTATCGTAGGTGTCGATTTGATTTTCAACCTTAATAAATGATTATTGATGATAAATAAGTCAAATCTCAACACGCAAATATGGATAACGAAGGTCTCGATTATATGGAAACTGTCAAAACTTTTGTAAGTACATTTTGTCTAATTAAAATCCAGATAGAACACGCCAGTACGACGTGCCGCATGAAGCTGGCCTGACAGCTGCTATCCGGAGTTTCAAATTTCCCCACTACCAAAACAAAAAGCAACGGAACGGTGAAAAAGTAATTTATCTTTGTAGTAATAATATTATGTATATTGTACTGTTTTTGTGGGCTGCTACCAAATCATCTAGGGGTGGCCACCTTGGGGTGGCCAGTACTGTATTTTTATTATGTAAATGAACTCTGGCAAATTTATTTCTGTATTTCACAGGTCTTACTGTGCATGCTATTTTATTATTCCTCTATTATCTAATTTGGCGATCATACGCGTCCGTTCGATAGCTCAGGTGGTAGAGTGCTTGCATTCCATGCCGAAAGCTCGGGTTCGAATCCCACCGAGGGTGTCAGAAATGATTTCCCGTTTCGGTGTTTATTTCAAACCCCAAAATAAAATACCGGCAAGGTTTACTCAGCCTTCACAAGAAATGAGTACCAGCACTCTCGGGAGCTGGGAAACCTCCACTTCAACTGAAGTGGTTGGCGTAAGGCTGGCCCCCTTACCTGTAAAAATAAATAGGTTCAACTCGCCACATGCGACCCCTTCGGGGATAACGCGGCATGAGTTACACTATATGTTTAGCTTAGTTGCGTTTTATACGCTATCTCATCTGTCTGGTTATCTACGTTCTTTCCTGTACAGTACCTTACTCCCGAACATTTGGTAATGAATAAAAAGTTGATATATCACGACCAAAGCAAATGCTAGGGCAAAGGCTGATTAAAAGCTAGTTCGCACAAGGCGACTATTTTAGTCGAGTAGCGAGTAATTTAGTGGCTAAACGTGTGCGAACCACAAAAAATTAGTCGAGTAGTTAAGTTAATGGTTTAGTCGAGTCGATCCATTTCACTCTATTTTTTCGGGCGAGTAGCGCCCCCCACCACCGTCCGTGGCCGACTGTGGCCGAGAAGCCACGGACAAGCCCGAGTCCGAACGGCCATGGAGAAGCCCGAGTCCGAGTCGAGCTCATAAGTGGCCGCTCCATTGGAGGGACTCACTCTTGGCGGGGAAACGGAAATGCATGAATAGTGGCAAATTTAAATTGGCTGCAGTTTGAAAATATAAATCAGTTATTATTACCAAACCACAGCCAATTAAAATTTGCCGCCATTATAGAAAGGGCTTTATAATAACATGATTTTAATACTCAACTAATATTTTCAAACTGCAGCCAACTTCGCACTTGTGTACTGTACTGGACCGTAATGCGAACGCTTCACGGGCGGGGCGCTACTCGCCTGTTAAAATAGAGTAAAATGTATCGACTCGACTAAATCCTTGTGGTTCGCACACGTTTAGCCACTAAATTACTCGCTACTCGACTAAATTAGTCACCTTGTCCGAACTAGCCTTTATTTGTAGTTCTTGGTTGCTTATCTAATCTAAGTTGCAAAGATATGTTACATTGGGGATTCACATTTTATGCATTTTCACAAGCAGAATTTTGTTGCTAAGATTCCTAGTTATATAGACTTATGATGTTTTTATTCTATTCCGTTTTGAAGGCGTTCACAGTCTTATTTCAGAAATAAAAATCCCTTAATATTTACTTTCCCCACATTTCGGGGGACGGTTTGTTGCATACAACATTAAGCTGTCAGGCCATCTTCACCGTCTGTCAAACACGACAAAATCCTAACCTCAAAATGCATTCAGTTGATTCCAGACGATTTGTGCCGACGCGCCGGGATTGCCGCATCATGGATCAAAGGCAACGAGCTCTCCGTCTTTCCGTACCAACACAAACCAGTAAAAGCCGCAGACCTGCCAAGCCAGTTCCATCCGTGCGAATCAAACATCTTCATGCTCCGCCAGGAAGTCACTTTATTCCATCCCATCATAAAAAAATTGGTCAACGAATCCAACGGGACATTTCTCTCTTTACAAAACCTCACAGAAAAATTGAAGTACGGCGACAGTAAAGTTGAAATGTTGAAAATATCTCGTCAGTATCGTGCTATTATTCGCGCATGCTTAGAAAACTTACACGAAGCCATCACAGCTTCAAACAGTGAACAAGATAAAGATTTCTTGCTTAATTATGTGGCTATTTTCTATAATATTGAATGCATTTGGCATTTGTGTGAGATTATGTATGTGGACACTATGCCGGGGGATTTTGTGACGCCCAGTCTTTTGGAATGGGTGCGCTTGCACTTCCCGAATCATGAGGTTTCCGCAACGCAGATTTTAGAGGCATGCCAGTCAGGCTCCGAGACCAGAGGGGACTATTGGGAAACTGTCCACGGCATGGTGATGCAGGGCAGAGTGGATATAGCACGGGCCTTGCTCAAACTGCACTCTGACAGTGATAGTAACCACTTCAAGATGGCGGATATTGTGCTGAGGACTCTACCGTCATATGATGTAAGTTGTCTTTTTTTTGTTTACTGAGTTTTATTGAATGTCAAACATTTTGTTCTTTTTAACGTAAATACGGTTTATCTGCTTGTATTTTGAGCTTGTCTATCTCAATGTTTAAGTCTGAACAATGTATGGTAACATAACATTACAATACTGTCAATGACAAAACATCACATAACAAAACATCACAGATCAACATCACAATGACAAAAATCAGAGGACAAAACAGACAACAACAACAACCCTTGTCCCATAATCCATGAGTACAGTATTGGTGGGTAGATACTGACTTGTGTCTTTTCATTTAGGGACCTGGGCGTAGTTTTTGATCCTGGTCTGAAGTTTACAGAACATATAACGCAGTTGACGACCAAATGCTACCAGTTATTGGGCTTTGTGATCAGAATTAGCAATAATTTTGAGTCACCGAGAGCTATGGTGGATGTCTTCAACTGTATTGTACGTTCTAAATTAGAGTACGCTGTCGAGGTTTGGGCCCCGTATCAGCGGATGTATGTAGATCTGTTGGAGCAAATCCAAAAAAAGTTTTTGAGGTACGTCCTCATGAGAATACATGGGAATTATCCCAAGTTTATGCACCATGAGGAATTACTTGAGAAAACCAGCTCCAGGAGCCTGGAATCTCGGCGCAACGGTTCTCTTATGGTGCTTTGTTACAAGATCATTAACACGTTCGCGGACACACGAAATGTGAAGTAGGCTAGAAAAAACACACTTATTTCATCATCTCAAATTGTATTTTTATTACAATTTTTTTTTTGTTTTTTGACATCCAGCGACGAAACGGATATTGCCGTGTTCTTTGGATTTCTGTAGGGACGTACGGATGCTACATGTATGCAAGTTCTATTAGAAATAGCCGTTTCGTCCCTAGTAATAACGTTTTATCACAACGGCTATTACTGTTTCGTCCAGTCCTAGACAAGCTCATAGAGCGGCTATAACCGTTTCGTCCGCGAACGTGTTAACGGCTTAATTGACAGCCACACCCTGTTAGAGATTTTTGAGCTTTATGTGCCAGATGGCTACGGCCGGGGAAGACGGCATGAACTTTTTCATGTACCGCTGTCCCGTACCGACGTCATGGCACAACATGCCTTAACTCGGAGTGTTACTCTGATTAACTCCGCTGACATAGACATTTTTTACATTAACTTAGAATCATTCAAAGATCTAGTTAATGAGTTCCTCCCAGCTTGTTAATGACTGTGTGAGGGTGCACTGTAATGAGGGAAACCTGTTGTGCACAAAAAAAAAAAAAAAACAAAACATCATCCAAAAAAAAATTAACATACCCTTAACAGAATATACCATGAAAGACAGACAAATAGACTTTTGATTTTATTTTACTAACCACAACGGGTTTAGCAAATATACCGTTTGCATTGTCAGATAGTCTTATTAATATTAAATAGTCCAGATCCAGAATTAGATGTGGGAGATTTCATAATGTGAGGATATGAGAGTATGCTTATTCAAATATAATTCTAAAATTTGTATTGCATGTACCTATCTAATAAGATGAAAGATTACAAAGTTAATTCCTCAAAGATCAATGAAATGTACATATTATGTTCAGGTGTCCAGTGGCATCTCCATCAATGAGTTTACGGTGAACTGGAAGCATTGGCAGATTGACTGTGAGGCCAAAATCAACACCAGCACGTTTGAATCGGAGCCAAAACTGGATCACATCATGAGGGTGAGTGACTCCAGTCTGCATTACAGATGCATGTTTGCTACGGTGAAGCTGATCGATGATCCCATTCTCACAGCCAACCTACATTCTCTTGAGCACAGAACGCAACGCAACTAAGCTACACATATAGTGTAACTTCTTGCCGCGTTATCCCCGAAGGGGTCGCATGTGGCGAGTTGAACCTATTTATTTTTACAGGTAAGGGAGCCGGCCTTACGCCAACCACTTCAGTTGAAGTGGGGGTTTTCCCAGCTCCCGAGGGGGCTGGTACTCATTTCTTGTGAAGGCTGAGTAAACCTTGCCGGTAATTTTATTATGGGGTTTGAAATAAACACCGAAATAGGAAATGATTTCTGACACCCTCCTCGGTGGGATTCGAACCCGAGCTCACGGGGTAGAATGCGAGCACTCTACCAACTGAGCTATCGACCGTACTCGAAGGAAATATCGAAGGATATCGAAGGAAAGTTGGAATGATCAGTCTCTTCTATAGGTACTGCAATAGCGTCTGCTCTGATGAAATATCCTCACTTATACCCCCTCCTCTCGTCACAACAAGGGCAACTCGTAGAACGGCTCACATTCATCCATTTGCAGTCGATATAAAAACTATGAGAACTTGGTGTTTTCACGACTCATTCCTTTGCCAAACTGCCCGCTTATGGAATGAGTTACCGGTATCAGTGTTTCCATCCCAATTTAACCTTACCCTTTTCAAATTTAATATCAATCGCCGTTTCTTCTCAGCGTCTCAAAACAAAGCAACGCCACACACCACAGCACTGAGCAGCTAACGGCCCTGCAAACGGACATGGACAGCTGCCACATCACCAACACCTCTGTGGCACTATAACAAGTGTCATAGACCCTTAGAGTCTCTCGAGTCTAGAGAGTCTCCCGCACAGGCTTCCTTAAAAAAAAAAAAAATGTTTATCTCTATATTGAGCAGGTAAGAACCAAGGTATAAAAGTTACAAGAAACTAAGCTAGATGATTAGTAACTTCACACACAGGTAAGTACTAACGTACGCTGGAGCTTCCAGACGATTTGCCCACGTCAACAGTTTCATCAACATCACATCATCATCACCCTGAAAAAGCGCATTGCACACATGGGGGAAATGCCCGGATGTCCAGCTCTGATACTACATCAACTCAAATAAGACTTAGTAGTTGTGAAGCAGGATGAACCTTTGTGACCAGTCTTTCATAAGGGTAGATACATTATTTACCCAAGTTCCTTGACTTATAGGTTGATATGAGGCTGACCACCAATACTGGAAAAAATGGTTCACTCTGCGAATCTCACCCCTGTTGCACGCAAGGTCGAATTATCGATTATTGCGATATTATAATATTGCAAAAAATATATCAAAGTAAGATGTCACTTTTTTCTTACCAAGTTTCTTTTCAATGAAAATATTATTGCGCCGTAGCCACACTTCCGGAGCCAAAGAGCCACATGTGGCTCCGGAGCCGTACTTTGCCCACCACTGGTCTAAGTTATCATATCTTGACAACTAAGGCTATAGATTATTATAGAAGCAACATCAATTATTATTGATCAAAGAATTTAGATGCTTGTTTCCTAAATTTGTTCCTTGTTTTTAGTATTACTTGTGTATTTCTTTTCATTCCTATGTCAGCTATATCTTGACTGAAGACAAGTTTTTCAGTCAACTCATTTGTGTTCTGTTTTGGAATAGTAACCCATTACCTTGTAATATTGAGAGCAACTATCACTTCCAGTTGGTGTGTGGTCAGCGCGCGGCGCTGGAGCAGAGCCGTGCATCGTGCGCCTCGTGGAGAGACCTGCTGGGCGCCTGGTTGGTGTATGTGCGGGTGGGGGCGCGCAGGGGGGAGCTGGGGCAGGCGGCGAGGGGCTGCGCTCAGGTGCGGGCGCCCCACCAGCAGCACACGCCACAAACCACGCACATGGACGTCATCACGCTGGCCGTTATGGAGGACGACATGCACCAGGTGGGGCATAGAAACTACCCTCCGACTCAAGGCCACATTGACATATTCTTCTTCTTAAATAATAAAACTTATATTATTCTCGACGTTTCGTTAGCATTAGCCAATGCCTTCAGGAGACACCCTCTCTGCACGACGACTGAAGATGAACTCAAATTTTAACCGTGTAGTTATTATAATTGTAAATATGCTGGTATATTGTCCGTGTATATATATATTTGGATAATTTGTTTTTTTAAAAAGCGCCGTTTTCGTGTGTAGCACACCTCAAGGGCCCTTTTATTGTTTGGTTTGTCTTTATTCCTCACTCACTCACACAAAACTTTAAGTTCACCCACTCACACATAGTTTTTAGTCCCTAAATGACTGACTGAACATGTAAGTCTTTAATTTTTTCTTAAATGATGCTTCAGTACTCGCCGTCCTGACCTCCACGGGCAGTTTATTCCACACCAAGGGTGCGCCATTGCGGAACCCTCGGTCGCCAAAGCGTGTCGCACAAAATCTGATGGGTTCGTTGAGTCTGGCCCCACCAGACACAGCAGATCTAAGCACCAGGTCGCTTGTGCTGAACTGCTGGGACAAAAGCTCAGCCAAGTATTCAGGAGCCACGCCGTTGAGAGCCTTGTATACCGTATGGCACACCTTGTAGGCCACTCTTTCAGGGAATTTCAACCAGTGTAGGCTCTTCAATATGGGAGTGATGTGGCAAAACTTCCCTGTTCCAAAGATAAGCCTTGCAGCGGAATTAAGCACAGACTGAAGCCTGTTGTACTGCATTTTTGTCTGTCCTAAGTAGATTGCACTGCAATAATCTACCCGGGACAAAACAAAAGCATTGATGAGCGTTTTTAATGCATCCGGCGGAAGGCATCTGCGAATCGCCTTAATTTGGCGCAGCCCGAAGAACGACGCTGATACAGTTTTGTCCAGCTGCGAGCTCAGTGACAAATCTGTGCCAAGTCGTAAAGTAAGCTATCATATGATTCCAGGTGCTGCATGAGATCCAGCAAATGTCGGATAATGGCTGGTTTGCCACGCACCTCACAGACCTGCTGGTGCATTGTGGCAAGCTCAACATTCAAGACGACTACCAAACTGAGTGAGTCAAATGTGATATTTTTTTTCTTCTTCTTATAGCATATCTTAGATTTGTTAATTACGGACTTCCGCCTTGTGATTACAAAAAAACTAACTACGAAAATAGTATGGCATGCGTTTGCGTTGGTGGTGAGTATAGTAAACGGTTTGGAGTTTTTAAGAGTGTAAGGCAAGGATGTGTGATGAGCCCATGGCTATTTCACATAGTAATGGACAATTGCGTTTAAGATGCTAGGGTTGATGATTGTAGGTCAATGATAAGAGAGAGCAAATTAAGTGTTCTACTGGATGCCGATGATGCAGTTCTTGGATCGGATTCAGCAGTGGAATTGCAAACAGTGCTCTCCAGGCTGAACCAAACTCTAAAAAAAATCATTTTAATTTTAATGTGAGCAAGACAAAATAATTGATTTCCAGTGTTGGGGAGCAGCTGCGCAACAGCCTGGTGCTGGAGTACGGCTCTCTGCTGGCTGGGCACCGCTCCTTGTGGGCCGCGGGCTTCTCCTATCTAGCGCACGGCCCCGAGGAGGGGAGGCACCGCCTGGCCCTGCACCTGGCCAGCCTGCCGCTGGGCTCCGAGCAGAGGGTCATGAAGATGCTGCACGAGGCCAAAAAGTACAACCTGCAGGAAGTTGGTGAGATTAATGACAAGTAATATCACCATGATATGCCTATACTCAATGAGGTCTCCTCCTCGGTTAATATCTTACACCTGGGTCAAGAATTTACATTGAAAAAACAGTTTAAATTGATACATTTCAACCACCATCTTCTGAATTATTTACAAATTAAAAGTACCTTTAAAATTATTATAATTTTTTTAATATTTACGAAGCCCTTTTGTATAAAAACTTAAGTTAAAAAGTTCATTCTATGTCTTTAATCTTTATACTATAAAACTTATTTTATGTATATCTAATCTAATCTAATCTAAGCTGCAAAGACATATATCATTTAAGATTTATATTAAATGCATTCCCACAAGCAGACATGTATAATTTCGCGCTAACACATACCGCATGTGGACCTACAATATAAAAATCCAATCTCAAATGAACATAAGCTCTGCAACTCTTGCCGTCCTTCCCTGAAACAGGGGTGACATTGGCAAAGTGAACCATTTTTTACAGTATGGGTGGTCAGCCGCATACCAACCTATAAGTCAAGGAACTATAAATGATAATTATTCTCAACCTTATTTTTTGTTGGCATTCTAGCCAAAAACTTTGAGAATAATTGTAGTTCTCCTACCTCTTTCCTCAAATATCTGAGGAGTGTAATTAATTTTAAAGTTAATTTTATTTTGGAATAATGTTTAAATTTAATATCTGAATGTTCATTTGTTGCATTATGAGTGCAGCAAGGTATTCCGGTCTTCTCTCTCACTAGTTTGGGTGTATCTTGAATACTCATATTTAACACCACCGTATTTTCAGCGGAGAGCATTTGCCAGCGCCAGGCTATGACCTTGTGCATGCGTAACCGTCTGGGAGGAGCCCTGGGCTGGTCCCTCAGGGCTCGCGCTGCTGCCCTCGCATCAAGGCTGGCAGATCAAGTGCTACGTGCCTACGCCAGTACGGGAAAACTTGCCGATGACACCGACCTGATCGGCACCTTGGGGCCTGACATGATGCTGAGTGACCGATTGGTTTTTCTAGGTAACTTTTATAATACTTAAAAATCACTTTTTTCGGGCTATATTGTCGTGGTCTGTTTGATTATTTCCGGACAGTTTCGCCAATTGCTCCGATGGGCATTATCAGCGGTTGGCTAGTCGCTGTGATCTTCTTACAGGATCTGGTGTTCTGGAAGCAACGCTAGCCTTTTTTTTTGCTATGTCAACAAAAACCGGCCGTGAAAGCTTCAATGTACAATTTTATAATACTGGTAATCTCATGTGCAGAGAAATATAGATGTTTTAGGCTATAGTTTTGTAAAGGTAGGTTTAGATGTTTTAGTTTAGATGTTTTAGTTTAGATGTTTTAGGTTATAGTTTTGTAAAGAATGTGATGAGATGGTTTGGGCATGTGGAAAGAATGAAAGATGATAGACTGACAAAGTATGTATACAAAGAAAGTGTGAAAGGAAAAAGAGGGAAGGGACGACCGAGAAAAGTATGGAGTGATCAGATTGAGGAGATTGTGAAGGAATGGGATATACAAAGTGAGCGTAAAAGAAGAAAATGCATGAAAAAGGTGATGGATATGAAGGAATTGAAAGAGGTATGTCAGGATAGGAAAAAATGGAGGCAACTCTGCAGAGGCTCTGGCCACCCCTAGCGGAATGGCGACAGAGTTACAGTTACAGTTACAGTTACAGTTAGGCCTACACTACATGAGTATGGGCCTACACAGCTTAAACTGAATATAGTAAAAATCTAAACTAACGCGGCCATCTTTTGAAATCCCACTGTTATTAGTTCAACGTGAAGTTAGCTTAGTTTTTAATGTTTAAGAAGGATTTTGTTAAACAAAAACAAAGTTATACCTATTGATTTTATCAGTTTGTAGGCCCTAAAGTCACAACAGTGTCCTCCATCAACTGTTATCTTCATTCAGTTTAAGCCATATAAGAATATAAATCTGAACTGCAAGTAGCATAATCTCTGCAACTCTTCTAACCTTTCCATGAAACATGTGTGCATATATTAATTGTTAATAAGAAGCAATGAGGACTTCGTAAAAAATGATACTTTGAAAAAAGCTGTGTGCATTTATTTTTCTTTTCATTTATGCACTCCAACTCTATTACAGAGGTCACGCATATAGCGATTTCACGGCTGTAATGAGTAGTTACCTACTGATAAATTAGTTTGGGCTTATTTTCATACAAATGTGTCCGGATATAATAAGCGCACTTCATGGATATAACTTCCAAATAATATGGTCAACTCAATGTGCCCAGGCAAATAAAAGAAAACAGTTTAAAAACAGTCCATTCATGATATAAGCTGTAACTGTAACTCTGTCACCATTCCGCTAGGGGTGGCCAGAGCCTCTGTAGAGTTGCCTCCATTTTTTCCTATCCTTATACATACCTCTTTCAATTCATTCATATCCATCACCTTTTTCATGCATTTTCTTCTTTTACGCTCACTTTGTATATCCCATTCTTTCACAATCTCCTCAATCTGATCACTCCATACTTTTCTCGGTCGTCCCTTCCCTCTTTTTCCTTTCACACTTTCTTTGTATACATACTTTGTCAGTCTATCATCATTCATTCTTTCCACATGCCCAAACCATCTCATCACATTCTTTTGTACCTTAACTTTCACATCCTCTTTCAAATTACATTATTTTTTTACCCATTCATTCCTAACTCTATCCCTCAGAGTTTTTCCTGTCATGCTTCTCAAATGCTTCATTTCCACCGTACATACTTTACTCATTTCGCTATCGTTCACTGTCCATGCTTCACTTCCATACATCAAAGTCGGTAACAATATGCCATTGTGTACTGCCATTCTCAGATCCATCGTTAATCGCTTGTTCTTTGCTATTCTTCCTATTGCACCGACCACTTGCTTGCCCTTACACATCCTATTCTCAAGTTCTCTTGTCATCTTTCCATTCTTCTCAAACATACTTCCCAAGTATCTAAATTCATCCACAATTTCAACTTTCGTACCATTCAACATAAACGTGCATTCTTCATTTTCATCCGTTCTGTCAAAAATCAGTACTTTCGTCTTACTTGCATTAATTTTCAACTTGTTCACACACAGAGCATGGTTCAGATTAGAGAGCATTGCCTGAAGTTCCGCTGCTGAATCAGCAATTAATACTGCGTCATCAGCATAAAGCAGAACTCCGACTTTTCTCTCTCCAATCTGTATGCCATGCCCTTCCAGATTCGCTTGTTTAACACAATGATCCATGATTATATTGAATAACCATGGGCTCATTATGCAACCCTGTCTCACACCCTTGTACACATTAAAATACTCGCTGTATTCTCCATCCACCCTGACACACGCCTTGCTATTTAGATAGATGGCGCGTATCGCGTTCAGAAGTGCTTTGTTCACACCATACCTCTCAAGCACACACCACATCATACTTCTATCCACCGAGTCGAAGGCTTTCTCAAGATCTACGAAAGCCGCGTAGACCTTTTTATTTACGGCCAGCTGTTTTTCGACTATCTGTCGAAGCGCGAATATTTGGTCTACGCAACCTCTTTCCGGCATAAAGCCAGATTGTATATCTGAGACCTTCTCCTGGGTGGATAATCTTACCCTATGGATAAGAATCTTGCATAGCACTTTACCTGGCACACTAAGAAGGCTGATCGGTCTGAAGTTACGGCAGTCTTTTTTGTCACCTTTACCTTTGTAAATTGGCACAATGACCGCCTCTCTCCAGTCCGATGGAACCTCCTTGACACTAACACACAATTCGCAAAGCTCTTTCATCCATTCAATCACACATTCTCCTCCCGCTTTCATCATCTCAGGTCTCACACCATCCACACTTGCAGCTTTCCCATTCTTTAATTCCTTTATGACCTTTCTTACTTCTTCTTTCAATATTTTCAAAACATTACCCTCATCATAATCTCCTTTCACAGTTAAATCACATTCTTCTTCACCAAAAACCTCATTAAAATATTCTTTCCATCTCTTTTTTACATCGTCTTTATTCCACAGAATGTCTCCGCTGACATTTTTGATTCCCGGAGTTGTGGACCTACAACTGTCGTTGTTTTGTCTCACCCAGCTCCAGAACATCTTTTTATTGTCAGAGAAGTCATTCTGTGCTCTTTCACTCAATTTTTCTTCCATTCTTCTCTTACTCATTTGAACTTCATTCTTCGCTAGCCATTTTTTCGCCTTGTATTAAGTCTCCAACCTTATTCTTTCTGTCATTAATCCATTTTAAATAGCTCTCTTTCTTCTCTTTCACTGCTTGTTTAACCTGATCATTCCACCATTCATTGCCTTTTTTATGCCCAATCGTAACTTCACCGCATACTTTCTTTGCGCTTTCAACCAAACATGTTTTAAATGTTTTCCACATTTTTTCTACACATGCATTCTTCACAAGTTCCTTACATTCATCCGATTTCAAAATCTGGCTTACTTCAGCTTCAAAATCATTCCTGACATTTTCATCATCTAATTTTTCCACTTTCACTCTTTTCATCTTAATCACTTTCGTTCTTTTCCTATCTTTTACTTTGCTTATCATTACTTTTGCACACAAGAGATGATGGTCTGAGCCCACGGATATACCTTGGTAGACTCTGACATCTCTTATGGCACCTTTCATACATTCTTCCATACATATGTAGTCAATGACTGTGCGAGTATTTGGCCCATACCACGTGTATGTGTGCACGTCTTTATGCTTATACCAAGTATTTGATACAAACATCCCATGCTCCACACACATGTCAACAAGCCGTCTCCCACTGCCATTGATGACACCCCTTCCGTTTGGTCCTATTACCCTTTCATACTCTTCCTTTCTTCTGCCCACCCATCCGTTCATGTCACCAAGCAGAATCACCTTTTCTTCTTTGTCTTTCATTCTGATTTTATCGTCAAGCATATCCCAGAATTCATTCACAAGACAAAGAAATGTTATAAACAAGACAAGATGACCGGGCCGTAGTCCAGGTGGTAACACTTCGGACTCGTAACTGGAAGGTCGTGGGTTCGAATCCCGGCGGAGCACAAAAAATATACCATTTATATTTTCAAATTTGCTCTTCGCTGGGTTGAAAAAATTCATAAACCTTTACCAAAGACCGGTCATCAAAAGGTCCATCCAGCCTTACAACAACTGGGTCTTGCTTGAGAATTGGCGCTTTCTACAGCGACGACCAAGCTCGCAGAGGGCTCTTGAGGTGTGATACACACAAAAACAGCGCTCACCAAATAAATCAGCCTAATTTAATTTAATTTTTTTTTTTTTTTAAGATGACTCGGCATCGGACTTTCCATCAATGAAGGGATTATGATCGCTGATAGTTATCGCTCTAAGACACATTTTATTATTGATTGTAGAGGCATTAACTTTGTAATCGTTCATCATTAAGGATAAAAGAAAAACAGCTTTGTTTTCGATTACGTGAGTATATTTATTTTTATACCACAAACGGTTTCGCAAACATCCATTTGCATCGTCAGGTGGATCAATTAATACTAAATGACTTAGTACGGAATCATCTTAGAGGGTGTCATTGTGTGAGGGTATGGGGGAGGGAGGGGGGGGGGGGTGCAAGATGGCCATATGTGGAGTTTGCATTATCTGGATAATTTTTTTGGAATTTGTCCCTTGGAAATATGGTCAACAAAGGGGATGAATTGAGTGCTAATATGTTGTTAATAAGTGTATTAGGGGAATTTTTTAATTTGTTGATTTCGATTATTTCAAGTGCCGAGAGGGTTGGTCCATAGGAACTTGGTTAGTTGATTTCGATTTGCAACTGACGATGCAAACGGATGTTTGCGAAACCGGTTGTGGTATAAAAATAAATATACTCACGTAATTGAAAACAAAGCTGTTTTTCTTTCATCCCACATTTTGTTATTTTATTTAGTTATTAAAACTGTTTTATTTTCACTTTTTATTATTTTTTTTATTTTTTGACACAAACGTTTTCGACTACACAGTAATCACCATCAATATTATTTTGTTTGACTGTTGTATGTCAAAATTCTATCTTGTTTTCCCTATTTCATAAAAACTTACAAATGTGTTGCATTACAATATACAAACATTCATAGGAGCATTTCTGTTTTCAGCTAAATACTGTGAGTTCCATCGGCTGTACAAGAGCAGTGAATTTAAGGACGCCGGGTCCCTGCTCATTTCATTACTGTCTTCCAAAATCACTCCCAACTAGTAAGTACCTTGCTCTTCCACCTTTTATTCATTTCAGCACGGAGGGACCGAAAGCAATGGCGGTTGATTTGTAATATTGGAGGCTAAACCCCTATTCAGACACAATACATTCTGCCCAGTTTGTCTATGGATTACTGGACAAACTGTGTGAAAGCTTTTATACATCTCCATACATTACTGGACTTTTAACCAGCGCCAGATAGAAACAACATAGACAAACTGGGTAGAATACGTCTGTGTGAAATGACAGGAAGTAATGGAGTTTTATAAGATAACCTTGATTAACCCAGAACTAGTCAGGGCTTGGCTCTGCTATACTAAAAATCTGTACTCCTGTCAGTTTCTGGTGCACCCTGCTGATGGACACGCTGCCCCTGCTGGAGTGTGACAGCGTGGTGTTCTCCACAGACGCCACATATGAGATCATGAATTGCTTGGAGGAGCGCGGCACGGGGGACGAGCTGGGAGACAAGATGAAGCTGCTGAGGCTGGGGCTGGCCAGGAACCTGGCGAGGACACTCCTTTTGGATGACGAGGAGATCACACAAGACATTGAATAAGTTGGAAACATGGCCCAAATCAAGTTTTTCCTCTCAAATGCTGCAAATCCAACTCCTCCTTTCCCTGCAACCATCCTCCAACTTGCCACCTCAAGAAGCTTTGTGGCATCTCTTCTCCCTCCTTCTTCCTATTTCCAAACTTCATCCATTTCTCAACAATTTAATGTATTGGATCCTATCGGGAATGTATTCAAAACAATGAGGCTTTCCTCCAGGATGACTCTAATCCTTTTCTATTTGGTCCTCTTGTCATGTATATTTTTAATTAACTTTGAATAAAAAACCATGTTGTACACTGACTTATTTGAATTCCAGTTATTTTTCTCCTTTCCTACCATTTTAAAAATAAACGGTGTTAGTTTGAATAAGAATGAACTAGGCACAAATTTCAAGTACAACAAATTTGTTACATCACACGGCCAGGCTTCTTGGGCAAAAGCAAAATAATATTTTGCTATTGGTTGCTAGGGACTCATCACATAGCCATGTGAAGTTTGCCCGTTGGGAATATTTCTAATGTGAATGTTTACTGGTTGAACTTTATTTCTTGTAAGTAATACATGGACCGGTCCGTAGTCCGTAGTGGCAACACTTCGGACTCGTAAATGGAAGGTTGTGGATTCAGATCCCGGCGGAGCACAAAAATATACCATTTATATTTCGAATGTGCTCTTCGCTGAGTTGAAAAATTCATAAACCTTTACCAAAGACCGGTCACTGAAAGGTCCATCCAACCTTACAACAACTGGGTCTTGCTTGAGAATTGGCGCTTTCTACAGCGACGACCAAGCTCGCAGAGAGCTCTTGAGGTGTGATACACACAAAAACAGCGCTCACCAAATAAATCATCCTAATATTATTATTAATATTATTATTATTAATGGATTACTTAAGAAGAATGATTGGAAAAAGACGGAGTGATAGGGTGAGGAATGATTTTGTTAGAGAGGAATGTGGTGTAAGAGAAAGTGTGAAAGTAAAGATTAAAAGAAGTATACTTAGATGGTTTGGACATTTGGAGAGAATGAATGAGGAAAGAATGACGAAGAAAGTATATGCTGCAAGAATTGATGGATGTCGTGGAAGAGGAAGACCGAGAAAGGTATGGATGGACCAAATTTTCGAAATAGCGAGTGAATGGGATATCCAGAGTCATAATAAAAGGAGAGCTTGTATGAAAAAAGTTATGACTCTGGATGAAATGAAAGAAGTATGCAAGGACAGGAAGAAGTGGCGGCTAATCTGCAATGCTGATTTTTAATGTTGGTTTATTGGCTTGCTACATTTTTTGCATAAGACATTTTTTACTTTTTTTGTATAGATTTATTTTTAAGGTTTTGTTGTTTTCTTATACTTAAATGTTATTTATTACTCGTATTCCTTGACTTATAGGTTGGTATGAGGCTGACCACCCATACTGTAAAAAATGGTTCACTTTGCCAATGTCACCCCTGTTTCAGGGAATGTCGGCAAGAGTTGCAGGGCTTATGTTCATTTGAGGTTTGGATTTTATTTGTAAGTACACAATCAGCATTTGTAAGCGCGAACTACACGTGTTTGTTTGTGGGCATACATCTGAGAGCTTTGAATGAATATATCCTTGCAACTTAGATTATAGATTATGTCTGAAGAGGAATTTCATCAACATATTTATTTCTGCTCTTTTAGAAAACAGTTGCGGATTTCTCATCTCTCAACTTACAAATGGAAGTTATCCAAGTAGCAGAGTACTTGAACGAACGATGGTTGATAAAAAAAATGAGTTGGGTCAGATCTCGAAGACTGCTTGGCCTGTGGCTTGGCCATATTAATGAAGAATGGACTCAGCACACATTTCAAAATGATATTTTTTTCTCAGTGGGCAAACCTTTCAGCTCTATGTGACCGATTGTTATTTGTTACCAACTGATAATAAAATATTAGCCGTTGCCCAATGGCTGTGCAAAAATGCATTTTTTTGTCTAATAAATTTGTGCGGGGTCCATTGGTATATAGTTGCAAAATTTAGAACAAAATATCTACTTCAGATGAGGTAGGTACACCGTACAATACGATGGAGTCAAAACGTTTTTGGCATGGATGATGCAAGTTTGATTTTTTGGCAAAAATAAATCGTCTTACGTTGATATTATTAGGGTCCTTAGCAGCCAATAACAAAATATTAGGCTTTCCCCTTAAAAATGTGGCTGTGTGATAACTTATCTGTGTCAAAAGTGCGGACCACATACTGGCGCCCTTCTTATTTACTGAAAAATTCCATGGCAAAGAAGAAGAACTTTTGAATTTTATTTAAAAGAAGAAGACGATAAAAGCGCAAATGCCAATTGAAATTCAAACGGGAGTTTTTACTTTTGAATTATTTTCTTAGATATTGTTTATCATTGAAAAAGGTGATGAGTATTTAGTAATATTTTAATTCTTTGCTCTTAAAACAACGGTGTATAGTTCTCACGTAGATCATTTTAGCTACACCTGCCTATCCCATGTAGGTAGGTACTGTAAGTGGGTATTCTATTTTTTTGTTGTGTGAAATATAGTTGGGAGTGATAAACTATTCTCATGCGTTTATAAATAAGTTGCTTGACATCAGTTGGTATGTGGTGACCACCGATACTGTAAAAATGTTTTGCTTGATCAACTGCAGCCAGCGTTCTGTTCAACGTCTTTCTCCTCCAGTCCCATACTCGTGCCGCACGGCCGTCTGCCACCACTCCGTTCAGGCACCTTAATCTGGGTCTTCCCACTGCCCTGTGCTCATCCACTATTGTCACTTTTTCAAGCTCTGAGGTTCATTTGCTTGACGTGACCCAGCCAATGTAGTCTGCTGACTTTTCCTGACAGGACACCTTGACATCTTTGCACTGCGTATATAGATTAGAGTTGCATCTTTTTCATTCTACGTTCTCATCCTTTATTAGACGATAAATACAGCTGAGATTTTTTGTTTTCAAGATATTAAAAACTCATTAGCAAGATGCCAATAGGTTGACGCTCAGCTGGAAGACCTCCTAAAAGGGAGAACGATAACTGAGTATCCTCATCTCAGATATTAGGTTTTTTGTTGATCGCTAATCGAAAGACTAAATCAAGAAAAAAGAAGATGCAGTACTACATGGATATTAATCAACATTGGCAACATTTAAGCCAGGGCGCCGCCGTGATATTTAGGGCACTTGTGATAACTTTAGGCATGTCAATTGTGCTTTTCTTTCAGAATATAAAATACAAACCACGAGCAAAATACTTCTAAGTTCTGTCAAAAGTGTTGTTTCGCTACACAGATGGCGACGGTATTACAGTTTATAAATATCCCCATATTTCTGTGTAATCATTTTAATGTGATTTTTTTTCCACTGAATATTTAATTTTAATTTCAGGTAACTACTCACATTCAAGATGTCAAACGTAACAGAAAAATTGATTCAAACTCTAGACGAGCTAAAAACTGCCTCGTACACCACAGAAGTAGAAGCACGTCAGACTAATGCAAAGGCAAGCAGAGCCCTGCACCTCATATTCCAGATTGGCATACAAAGCATCAAATCCACAGAAGAAGAGCAGAAAACATTAGGTCCTTTAATTGCCAATGCTTTAAAATCAATTCAAATCAGTATTGAAAGAGACATTTGTATTTATAGGACTAGATTAGAATCTTCTGTACTCCAGAACAGATCCGCATTGCAATTTCTAATGGATGATTATGGAAACCTTCCAATTGGATCAGGAGAGACTTTGTCATCAAAGTTTGAAAGTGTCAACCTCAAAAAAACTGTTGAGATCCTTGAAAAGATGATCCACATTTGGAAAGATAAGTCTGATTCGGACGAGCCAAATTCTGATCATGAAACTAATGGGATACCTGAATCTCATTTGTGGTGGTCTTCCTGAAGAATTCATCTGTTGTATAATTATAATCTAAGTTGCAAAAATGGGCAAGCCCTAGCAGTGGACCTTAATTGACCACGGACCATTTTTATTATGAGTGCATGACATTGAGTGTATTACATATTTTGTGCTTGTCACTTTGCCTTGAGTGCCAAAATTTTAGGAGCCCATTCTATCTCTAAAATGACCATCAAATAAAGAAAAAAATACTTACGGATTGTAGTTGTCAGACCCCGTGGTCAGACCTCTGCTCTAGATAAATGCAGCGGTCGCCGGTCACAAATAATAGGCATTTATTGGTTTTGAGTTGTGCAGGGAAGGTCAGCAAGAGTTGCAGGGCTTATATTAAGGGTGTTTATATTGTTTTATAAGTCCATATGTGGCATCGGCATGTTTAAGTGCCAACTTATAAGTGTGCTTGTAGGAATGCATTTAATATGATTCTCAAATGTAATACACCTTTGCAACTTAGATTATAGATTATAGTTGTCCATGTTCTGTACTTATTGTCTATGTTCCTTAACTTATAGGTTGGTATGCGGCTGACCACCCATGCTGTAGAAAATGGTTCACTTTGCTAATGTGAGTTTTCATTTGAGATTTGGGTTTGTATGTTGTAGGTTCACATGCGGCATGTGCAAGCGCAAACTTATACATGTCTGCTTGTGAGAATGCATATAATGTGAATCCCCAATGTTACATATCTTTGTATTCTTCTGCATAACAATGTATGAGTCACACAGAACCAAAGGCAGAAATCATGGTTATATTTAAAAGAAAATAAGGCAGAAATTAAGTTTTTTGTTTAAAAATGAGAACAAGGGAGAAATTACGGACTTAAAAAAAATAAAATAAGGCAGAAATCAAAGTTTTTTTTGGATCAGAAAAAAGATACTGAAACACAGAAAATGGGATCGTCTGTGTTGTCATAATATCCTAGAATTTTTCATTATTGATTAATGACCTTAACATTGAAAAAACATTTGTACTTTAATAAGTGGTTTAAAATTACACAATAAAATTATAATAAAACTTTACAAAGCGTTCAATTCCTCCATTTGTACAGTCGTCAAGTCATGCCGCAAAATTTCATTGTGACCCCGAAACCAAAACTTCCCGACAAAATACTGCTTCTTCAATAACAGAGGCAACCAAAAGGGATCATCTAGCCACATGTCTTTAACCGGCATTGCACTTACATTAAACCATTTTGGCTTCATTTCTTCACTTTCCTTGGCTTGTCCTTCAAATACGGTAGCGCTGAAGACCTTTACGTCCATTATCAAAGGTTCACCTTGGAAATAAAACTCGAGATGACCAAAATGATGAAGGTTTTCCTCTTGGATGGTTATGTCGCTTTCTTCTTTCATCTCCCTGATGGCTGCCTGTTGAATTGTCTCTCCGGGTTCCACTTTTCCGCCGAATCCATTCCACTTCCCTTTGCCGAATCCTCGCTTCTTATATCCTAAGAGGATCTGATTGCCTTTTTGTATAAATACCAGGGTGTAAAGTTTTCTGTAGGCCATTTTCCTAAAAATAAACATTGAGAAATTGAGTAAGTACTTCATCCTGTAGTCCACACATTTGACGTAGACGAAAAAGTGGCAATGTCACACACGATTCGTAGGACAAAGGATATGTAATATTTTATTCTCAGTAAATTTTGTAGAAATATAGCATAGATGAATCTTTATTACCTATATCAAAACACTGTTTTAATTTTACTAAATTTATTGATAATTAACTAACCTAACATCATTTCTGATGAGGTTGGTATGAGGCTGACCACCCATACTGCAAAAAATGGTTCACTTTGCCAATGTCACCACTGTTTCAGGGAACGTCGGCAAGAGTTGCAGGGCTTATGTTAATTTAAGATAGGGTTTTTTATACTGTAGGTCCACATGCGGCATGTGTGAGCGCAAAATTATGCTTATCTGCTTTTGGGAATGCATTTATATGAATCTCAAATGATAGTACATATTTTTGCAGCTTAGATTTAGATTGTGGGTGATCGAAAACATTATTTTATTAATAAATTAAGTGAAATTAAAACCATGTTTTGAATAAAGATTCATCTATGCTTTATTTCTTTAAAGGATCAAACATGAATTTTCACACTGTTCATACACAAACCATAAAAAAAATATAAATATATTATTGATTGCTAAGAACCCTGGACCGCCGAGATTTTTTTAAATCTGGAACATTTGTTCCCAAAGTGTCCTGTACAAACCACACAGGCCTATGTAAATAAGGTCCTTAGCTACCTTTTACAAAATATTAGTTTGCCTTTTCCCTAGCAATCTAGCTGTGGGACGTCACAATTATTTCATATATGAAAGGGAAAATTGTGAAGTAGAAGACATTGTCAAGCACATGTATCGAAAGGATGGCAAATCCCAGATATCCATAAATGCAAATTGCGTTTTCCCGGAAAAGACAAACAATGTATTTTTATTGGTTGCTAAGGACGGAAGTCCCATAGAAGATATTATTGCTCACTAAAAAAAAAGTTACAAATGGTCTGTCAGCTGGGAGATGGCTGGAGTTCAACATCTAAATCTAAGCTGCAAAGATATGTATCATTTGAGATTCATATTAAATGCATTTCCACAAGCAGACACGCATAATTTCGCGCTTACACATGCGGCATGTAGACCTACAATATAAAAAACCCAATCTCAAATGAACATAAGCCCTGCAACTCTTGCCAACCTTCCCTGAAGCAGGGGTGACATTGGCAAAGTGAACCATTTTTTACAGTATGGGTGGTCAGCCGCATACCAACCTATCGGTCAAGGAATACAAGCAATTTAAATATATAAAACAAATAAACTCTGAACAATTAAACAGTAAAAAACTAAAAAACATATTTAAAAAAATATACCTATATATTTAAAAGCCTCAGCTTTAACCGCCAGCAATACAGATCAACCGCCATTTCTTTCGATCCTTGCATACTTCTTTCATTTCATCTCAACATCATAGGAGAAAACTAACTCGAAGCCAATTCATAAAGGCTCTGGCTACCCCGAGCGGAAAGGTGACAGAGTTACAGTAACATGCCTGATGCCCATCGACTAATAACATCTTTGATGCCACTTACTTAAATGTACTTAACTTTTCCAGATAGTCAAAAATATTGTCACTGTTTTTGGCGATACGTTACGTATTAGTATTTTTTTTAAAAGTAGGCATGTTAGAAATGCAAACATTTGATATTTTTTACAAATGGCAAATTTCAAACACTGACCACACTAGTGTGTAATTTTAAAAACTTCCGGAAAATAAAATTAATTTCATTGAATTTCACAGATTTAATAAGTTAGACACGGAAAGAATTAGGCGAATTCATATGTGATGATTTAAAGTATATAATAATAAACTCGCATACCTGTGAAATGTTAAATCTACAGTGTTTATTATTTTTTATTCCCTGATCCAGTTAACTACGACCGGATGCGGCAGCCATCTTGAATGTATTTGTCATAAAAGTGAATAAGACATAAGTCTGTCATCACACAAGTTTACTTTTCTACATTTCTTGTATTATTTTGATGCCATATATTCTACAATTTCAATTATACTTATTGAAAATCTCAGTGTCTGAACATGGTGTTGTGCCAGCGCATTTGATATTTTTTTCCTAAGATTTCGCTTTGGAAAGTTTGATCGGCCTTTTTGGGCTGAATTTAATACAAGGACTGCGATTTGTACGTGAGTAAGAATTTGCCTTGTTTTTTGCATGTCATTGTGCTTTAGCCCTTGCAATCCACCATTGTCTAGATTCCCAAGTGTCGAGGTTAGTAAACAAACTTAAAAAAGGACTGTTTACATTAAATGTTTTGTATTTACCATTTACGTCACATGATTAATACTGGAATTCCTCGCTCCAAGTTAAAACCAGTTTTTAGTATCAACAAACAATATATTTTCATTGAGATGCCACTCCTGTTTTAGGGAAAGGCGGCAACGTTTAGCCTAGTGGCCAAATCCTAATTGGAATGTAGTGGTTTTTTTTTGGTGCACAAAATAAACTAACTTAATTTCTCAGATATGCTCTTTAATGGGCTAAAGAATCATATATCTCTTTCAAAAACCGCGATTACTCAGTTGTAATGTTTTTCTCGACTGCTCAGATGGTACAATGCTTGCGTTCCATGCCAGAAGTCTTGGGTTAGATCCCCACCACATTTATCAAAATGCTTTTCCGTTTCGGTTTCATAAAAATACCGACAAGGTTTTTTTCTTTCCAAGAAATGAGAACCAGTTCCCTTGGGTGCTGAGAAACCCCTACTTCAAATGAAGTGATTGACATGAGGCCGGCCCCCTTATCTGTGATAAAATATGTCCGTTCTGCCACATACAAATCCATTGGGGGCAATGTGGTGAGAAGTTGCACTATATGTGCAGCCTGGTTGTGTTGGTAGCGTTTCTCATCAACTGTCCATCTAACCTTACAGCCATTGGGGCTTGTTTGAGAATTGTCATTTTTTGTAGTGACGATAAGCTCGCTGAGGGCTCTGAGGTGTAATAGGGAAATTTCACAAAAAAAAATTCTTACGGATTTAAATTCCTTTATATTTGCTTATCATAAAACTTCTTGAATTTTATTTTTACTTGCTTTTTTTACAAAGTTATTCATGTTCAAAAAATGAAGTTTGAATTTACGCGCCAAAACGCTCCTTGGATTGAATTTTCGGCTGTGACGTCATTTTCTTTGACTTTTTATAGCCATCGCAATACCAGCAGCGTTGTCGATACAAGAAAATGACGTCACGGGGGCTACAAACTTCGTTGACGGATCGCACATCCGTTTCAAAACCGGTCAAAATTTTCAAAAGATCTTTTTCAAATTTAAAATTATATAAATTTATTTTGGACTTGAAATTAGGCCATTGTTTATATGCTTATCGTAATCTAACAAAATTATACACTTTTTACCAAATTCCTCACTATTGCAAATACCCTATTCACACAAAAATCACGTTTACCAAAGAAATCAGCCGAATATCAGTTAAGAGATGTACACTTTATGTGTGTTTGAGTTTTAGGTTTTTTCTTATAAGTACACTAGCAGACCAAACCGCGCTCTCGCACGGTTGGCTGCTAGGCCCTACGGGCAGTTTGAAGTCCGGCTTCGCCAGCACACTTTACCCCTGCTCTGATTTTTAAAAGATCCATGAGAACTGACCAACAACAACAACAAAAAGTGGACAGTTTTACGGTAGAATCCCAGGCCTGATCGTGCTACTTCCTATTGTTGTGCAGGTGCTGAAGTCTTTATCCTGCTTTTTATTGTCGAGGTTATAGCCGCGGGGGCCAAGAGGGCTGATCTTTCTAGCGTGTTTCGAATGGAACAACGTTGGTTCGATTCCCGCTTGGGTCACTTGACTTTAACTTTGACCCTGGTTCAACAGATGTTATTGGGTAATTATTATTTAATAATTCATTAATAATAAAAACAAGAATGAATTATTAAATGATGATATTAATACCTGTTTCTGGCCAGGCAGAATAGGTTGGTGAATTGCATTCCTCTTCACAAATCTATTTTTTTAAAAAAAAAAAAAAATTCTGCTCTTTATTTTTCTGGTGATTGTTTATAATGATGCTCGACACGATCATTATCAATTAAGTGTATAACTTGTCTTTTCTGCTCTTTTTCGTTTTGCTGGTAATAGTATCTTAAGCGTACCTGTGTTGCTTGCAATTGTCTTATAGTGGCATGAAACATGACTGCGTTTGCCATACGGCATTGTTTTGTTGGTACTGGTGCTTTTGTTTTTAGATTTTTCCAGCTGCTCTTATTGTCATGAAATGCCTTCAAACTGCTCGTCCTGCTCTGAATTATCTTTTGACATCTTTAAACTGCTTGTGATACTTTTCACGATATTTTAGTGTCTGATACTGCTTGGTACCTGAAGAAACCTGAAAATGCCTAAACTCACAATCTACAAAAAACCGAAGTATTGGAAAACGTTCGACCCATCGACAGAACTCTTAGAAAAGAATGACTTTTGAAAATTAAAAAAAAACAGATTCAGTTTTTTTATTTGTTTATATATAAGACACTTTGTATGAAATTTTGCTTTTTAAATATTTGTTCAAAGAAATTTGCCGTAGAAAAAAAGTTTCTTCCAACATTTATGGGGTTTACTAAAATACATTTTAAATTCGAGATGAAGCCTATAAATTCAAAATGGCCGCCTACAGAGCAATGTATTTTTTTAGTTGGTATCGCGGGTATGCAAAATATACACTTCGCGTGATTGTCCTATTACATATCATTACATTTTGTTAAATTATAATTGTAAATGTAGCATCAAAACAGTTGATTTTTTTACTTATAAATTTGACTTTTTTGTGAAAATCAGGTTTTTCAAATTTTTGTTCGAAAAAAAATGTCTTTGAAAAAAGTTTTCTTTCAAAAAATGTTGACATTAGCAAAATAAACTTGATCATTGAGAATAAACATTCAGAATTATAAAATAAAAGCCAGGAGAATGTTAAATATTGGAGAAACAAAAAAAAACGTATGGCAGCTACTCTTAATCCTTCATGTATTTTTTGTTTTTGTTTGAAAATATGTAAGTCTGTTTATGTTCAGGTGGCATGCTTAATTTCAATGTTCCAACTTAATGCATGCGCCCGTTGTGCCAAATGAAAGATATTGTTTTGTAATTTTTTCTATGTAGGTATTTACAAATTTAGTTTGAAGAATTTACTTTTTGCGAAAAAGTTTCTTCCAAAAGTTGTTAAAATTACTAAGAGGCATGACCGTTTCGAATATCAAGTCTGTAAATTCAAAATGGCCGCCAGCGGCAAGATTTCAATTTTTAGTCTGTATGGCAGGTATGCGAAATATGCATGTGACGTCATCCGGACCCTAACAGTTGTTTAGCCACTAAGACTTTATGGGGGTGTGCAAAATTTCAGCATCGTGCTGCGAACGGTCTGGGCGCCTATAATGGTACAAATATACAAACACACAAACAAACAAACAAACAAACAAACAAACAAACAAACACCAAAAAATCTGGAACATAGCGTTAGTTTAGTTTGTCAAGAGAAACACTTTTTAGAAAAACATTTTTGCAAATTCGAAAAAAACAGACGCAAATACCCCTTCCTTTTTTATATATAAGACTAGCAGACCAAACCGCGCTCTCGCACGGTTGGCTGCTAGGCCCTACGGGCAGTTTAAGCTCCGGCTTCGCCAGCACACTTAAACCCTTGCTTTAATTTTTAAAAGATACATGAGAACTGACCAACAATAACAACAAAAAGTGGACAATTTTATGGTAGAATCCCAGGCCTGATCGTGCTACTTCCTATTGTTGTGCAGGTGCTAAAGTCTTTATCCTGTTTTTTATTTCTGCGCTTTAATTTTCTGGTGATGGTTTATAATGATGCTCGACCCGTTCATTATCATTTAAGTGTATAACTTGTCTTTTTCTGCCCTTTTTTCGTTTTGCTGGTAATAGTATCTTAAGCGTACCTGTGTTGCTAGCAATTGTCTTATAGTGGCATGAAACATGACTGCGTTTGCTATACGGCATTGTTTTGTTGGTACTGGTGCTTTTGTTTTTAGATTGTTCCAGCTGCTCTTATTGTCATGAAATGCCTTCAAACTGCTCGTCCTGCTCTGAATTATCTTTTGACATCTTAAAACTGCTTGTGATACTTTTCACGATATTTTAGTGTCTGATACTGCTTGGTACCTGAAGATACCTCAAAATGCCTAAACTCACAATCTACAAAAAATCTAAGTATGGGAAAACGTTCGACCCATCGACAGAACTCTAAGAAAAAAATGACTTTTGAAAATTAAAAAAAAATAAACTTTTTAACTTTTTTTATTTTTATATAAGACACTTTGTATGAAATTTTACTTTTTAAATATTTGTTCAAAGAAATTTGCCGTAAAAAAAAAGTTTCTTCCAACATTTATGGGGTTTACTAAAATGCATTTAAAATTCGAGTTTGAGGCCTAGACATTCAAAATGGCCGCCTGCAGAGCAATGTATTTTTTTAGTTGGTATCGCAGGTATGCAAAATATATACTTGGCGGGATTGTCCTATTACATATCATTACATTTCGCTAAATTATAATTGTTTGTGTAGCATCAAATCAGTTGATTTTTTTACTTATAAATTTGACTTTTTTGTGAAAATCAGGTTTTTCAAAATTTTGTTTGGAAAAAATTGTCATTGAAAAAAGTTTTCTTTCAAAAAATGTTGACATAAGCAAAACCAAATTGATCATTAAGTAAAAACCTTCAGACTTGTAAAATGAACGCCAGGAGAATGTTAAATATTGAAGAAACCAAAAAAAATGTATGGCAGCTACTCTTAATCCTTCATGTATTTCGTTGTTCTTTTAAAAATATTTAAGTCTGTTTATGTTTAGATAGCATGCTTAATTTCAATGTTCCAACTTTATGCATGCGCCCGTTGTGCCACCTGAAAGTTATTATTTTTTAATTTTTTCTATGTAGGTATTTACAAATTTAGTTTGAAGAATTTACTTTTTACGAAAAAGTTTCTTCCAAAAGTTGTTAAAATTACTGAGAGGCATGACCGTTTCGAATATCAAGTCTGTAAATTCAAAATGGCCGCCAGCGGCAAGATTTCAATTTTCAGTCTGTATGGCAGGTATGCGAAATATGCACGTGACCTCATCCGGACCCTGACAGTTGTTTAGCCACTAACACTTTTTGGGGGTGTGCAAAATTTCAGCATCGTGCTGCGAACGGTCTGGGCGCCTATAATGGTACAAATATACAAACAAACACACAAACAAACAAACAAACAAACAAACAAACAAACACCAAAAATTCTGGAATTGAGCGTTAGTTCAGTTTATAAAGAGGAACACTTTTTAGAAAAACATTTTTGCAAATTCGAAAAAAACAGACGCAAATACCCCCTAGATTTTTATATATAAGATATTATGATGCTTTATTTAACTATTATTATGTATAAGAAAAAACCTAAAACCCAAACATACATAAAGTATACATCTCTTATCTGATATTGGGCTGATTTCTTTGGTAAACGTGATTTTTGTGTGAATTACACCTCAAGAGCCCTCAGCAAGCTTATCGTCACTACAAAATATGACAATTCTCAATAATAGTTAAATATAGTAATAAAGCATAATAGTTAAATAAATATAAAACTGCATGAGGCTAACCACCCATACTGTAAAATAGTTTATTTTGCAAATGTTATCTTTGTGCTTTTTTAATAGATTTGTTTAGAGGAATGCAATTCACGAACCTATGTATTTTACCAGGCAAGAAACATGCATTAAAATTATCAATTAACCTTCTGTATGCTTGTCAATGCCAATTTTTAATGAAAGATCAATTTATCAACCCAGCGAAGAGCATTTTGTGCTCTGCCGAGAATGCCATTGGGAATTGTACTCACAACCTTTCATTTAAAAGTCAATATCGCAACTATTAGACTACAAACCTACTAAAGCTCAGTTTGTAAGAGGTTCCCTAAAGTATTGAAGGCTTATTTCCATTAGGATGAGTAGTCATGAAATGGCGCTACTAAAATTAAGTATTTGTATTGAATTTATCAAAAATTTTAGGCCAAGAGAAATGTAACCAGATTATCAGAGCATGAAAATTTTATGTGAATGTTCAAAAATTTATTCTTGAATTTCACAGTACATGAGTCATTCAAGCGATGCAATCTCAAAAATGCAATGGTCTTCTTTTTGTGTTGTTTTTAATGAGCTTAGGTCATAATTTTGGATGATGTACCTAGCTCTAAACAAGAATCTGGTACACTTCTTAAATCATGGATGTACTTAGGTTTTTTTGTGCCTTAGCTGAACATTTAGTATAACTTTATACCACTTTATCTCTGAAGGGGTGTATTGGCTTTTGAAACCTATTTGTTTTTATTGCTAAAGCAGTTATTCTTATCCCAAAGTTGAAAAGTTTTCTTATACACAAAAGCATTGTTAATTAAATTGCACTACTTTGTACTACTCAAACAGGTGGCGTTGGTGCATGGAACCTGTTTATTTTCACAAGTAACCTGGTCATCCTTAAATCCTCTGCTTTATTTGCATTTGAGACTTTCCCCGATTGACAGATTCTCATTTCTTGTGAGGACTGAGTTTATCTTGCCAGACTGTGGTACAAATTAACATTCTAACACAAAACCACATTTGAGATTATCAACCCTCCTGCAACTCTGTTAAAGCTTTGGCCGACCATAGTAGAATGACAGCCAAGTCACAGTTACAAAGAATCCACCATTAAGTGTCACATACATTGGACGATGAATGATAAGATAGTGATATCTTTTACATGGAGTGATTTGATTTGTGAGGAATTTTATAAGTACTAGGGGCGTTGCACCTGGCTGCTACGCAGCCCAACCCCTTAACATTCGGAGAATGTGTATATTGCGCATAGTTTCCTCGCGTTAAAATTTGGAAAACATGTAAAATAAAAACATGCAATCTTAGTAAAAGAAAATCGACCACCCATACTTTAAAAAATGGTTCACTTTGCAGATTTCAGCTTTTTCAGGGAAGGTTGGCAAGAGTTGCAGGGCTTATGTTCATTTGAGATTGGGTTTTTATGTTGTAAGTCATCATGCATTATGTGTAAGCGCGGACTTACAAATGTCTTTTTGTGGGAATGCATTTAATATGAATCTCAAATGGTATGTATCTTTGCAACTCAGATTATAGAACTAAACAAAATAATTTCCTTGACTTATAGGTTAGTATGCGGCTGACCACCCATACTGTGAGAAATGGTTCACCATGCAAATTTCATCTCTGTTTGAGGAAAAGTCGGCAAGAGTTGCAGGGCTTATGTCCATTTGAGATAAGGTTTTTATGTTGTAAGTCCACATGGGGCATTTGTAAGCGCGAAATTTTACCTGTCTGCTTGTGGGAATGCATTTAATATGAATCTCAAATGGCATGTATCTTTGCGACTTAGATTATGTAAAGAAATACACAAAATAATTTCACCTTTGTTTCAGGGAAGGTTGGCAAGAGTTGCAGGGCTTATGTTCATTTGAGATTGGGTTTTTATGTTGTAAGTCAACATGCATTATGTATAAGCGCGAACTTACAAATGTCTGCTTGTGAGAATGCATTTAATATGAATCTCAAATGGTATGTATCTTTGCAACTAAGATTATAGAACTAAAAAAAATAATTTCCTTGACTTATAGGTTAGTATGTGGCTGTCCACCCATACTGGAAGAAATGGTTCACCATGCAAATTTCATCTCTGTTTGAGGAAAAGTCGGCAAGAGTTGCAGGGCTTATGTTCATTTGAGATTAGGTTGTAAGTCCACATGGAGCTTTTGTAAGCGCGAACCTGTCTGCTTGTGGGAATGCATTTTATATGAATCTCAAATGTAATGTATCTTTACAACTCAGATTATGTAAAGAAATACACAAAATATTTTCCTTGACTTATAGGTTGGTATGAGGCTGACCACCCATACTTTAAAAAATGGTTCACCATGCAAATTTCATCTCTGTTTGAGGAAAAGTCGGCAAGAGTTGCATTTGAGATTGGGTTTTTATGTTGTAATAGTCAACATGCATTATGTGTAAGCGCGAACTTACAAATGTCTGCTTGTAGGAATGCATGTAATATGAATCTTAAATGTAATATATCTTTGCAACTTAGATTACAGATTTAAATAAATTTTTATTTCATTTGTTTTTTTTTAATTTTGAATCAAATAAAAGAAAATATAAAAAAACTTTCTAATTTTGCCGCTAGATGTCAATATAGTTTCATACGTATTTCGATTTAAAAACAAAAGGGTCTATAAGGGTTTATAAGTGTATTTTAGTATGGGATTCAAACACATACGCGAATAGTACTGTTTTGCAGCATATATACAAAATTTGATTTTCCATACATCGCGAATGTATTTCATCTGCTGTGATGGCATTAATTTTGAAAATCGAAATTCAAGGCGAATGACGACGGCCTGGAGTAATATAATAAAGGATGTCTGCAGTAGCACATAAAAAAGTATTAATATTGGGATGATTTCCTTGACTTATAGGTTGGAATGCGGCTGACCACCCACGCTGTAGAAAATGTTCACTTTGCCAATGTCACCCCTGTTTCAGGGAAGGTCGGCAAGAGTTGCAGGGTGTATGTCCATTTGAGATTTGGTTTTTATATTGTAGGTTCACATGCGGCATGCGCAAACGCGAACTTGTACGTGTCTGCTTGTGAGAATGCATGTAATGTGAATCCCCAATGTAACTTATCTTTGCAACTTAGATTAGATTAGAGAACCTTGATTGTAAGTAAGCCAACTAGTAACCTTGGATAAAATCAGTTAGCAGTAACAGTTTGTATTGCTCCGTATACCGGAGCGTATCGAGTTCAAAGTGTGCACGATGGTCCATAAAGCTTTATTTGGAAAAACACCCAAATATCTCACTGATTTAATCAAACCAGTCACCCTCGGCAAAAAAAGCCTTACACTGCGCTCGGCTGAGACTGGAGCCAAATCAAGAATTGAAGAACCTATAAGAAGAGTTAACACATTATTTGGAGAGCGTGCATTTGCAGTTGCTGGCCCTCTGGCCCTGAACCACCTGCCACATCATGTGAGAGAGCTAGAGGACCATGGAAAGTTCCGGAATGCACTGAAGACAAGCAAATTTCTGGCATCGTTTGCACCAGCGCCCTTGGAGTGACTACATCACGAAACGGCGCTATAAAGAAATCATCAACTCATCATCATCATCATCATCATTTGGTTTTTAGTGGTTAAGGCTACGGACTCATAATCGGAAGGCAGTGAGTTTGATTCCCAGCAATACACAAAGAAACAATCATAAAACTTTCAAATTCACTCTTAACTAGGTTGAAAATGAGGTCCACATATTAGTTAGCATCAACAAAGTTGTAAAGGCACACGGCTATGTTGCTAGGGAAAAGCCAAACTAATGTTGTTACTGGTTGCTAAGGAATTCAGATTATAGCAATATATCATTTTTACGTTGTTATAGAGTATGAAAGTTTTCAGACATTCAGCAATTTGTATTTTTACAATAAAAGTCAAATTTAAGTCAGAACACCAAAAAACATACATTATTATTTGCCCAGCTTTTGAAACAGAATACCTATCCAGTAAGCCTCAGATATATCTAATCCAACCTAATGTAACATTGGGGATTCACAATATATGCACTTTCACGAGCAGACATGTGTAAGTACGCGTTTGCAAATGCTGCATGTGAACCTACAACATAAAAACCAAATCTCAAATGGACATACACCCTGCAACTCTTGCCATCCTTCCCTGAACAGGGGTGACATTGGCAAAGTGAGCCATTTTTACAGCATGGGTGGTCAGCCGCATACCAACCTATAAGTCAAGGAACATACACGACAAATTACATTTTATACATCACTAAATAAAAATATCTATGGACAACAAACAGAAAACAAATTCCAATTTAATAAACCCTAGCCGCCAAAGTTATAGATCAACCGCCATTTCTTTCTGTCCTTACATACTTCTTTCAATTCATACAGGCTCTTCTTTTATTATGACTCTGGATATTCCATTAATTCGCAATTTTGAATATTTGGTCCATCCATACCTTTCTCGGTCTTCCTCTACCCCGACAGCCATCTATTCTTGCAAAGCTACTTGGTTAAATTTTTAATCAGTAACCAATGTCATTGTTGAAGTATTTTTTTTGAAGATTTATATTAAAAGTCTGTTTCAAAATATTGAAGAAAATGTATTTGAATTATAACAAGTACTTAATGACGTTTTTCATGTGCAATCACTCCGTTGTAATTTTATCTTGATTGCCCTATCTCCTTTCATTCTTTATAATGTATAATCTAAGTTGCAGAGATAAATGAATTGTATGGAACCAAAGACGATAATCTGGGGTTTTGTTTTTCAAAAATGAAATAAATGTTTGGGAACACAGACAATGTCATTTATCTTTTTTTGCCTCCATGCAGTGCACCTGCTTGTTGTACAACTCGGGCAATAGAATAGAACGTAATATAGGTACATTTGGCCTACTGCACGCAGGTACAAATAATCATTATATTTAAACTTGACTTTCAAAGGCTTCATTTAATCCCATCCAATATTCTGTTATGCCCCTTACAAACCATCCCTCATCCCTGTCATCTTTGAATGTCAACACATCAGCAAAACCTCAAAACAGGCAAATGCTTGTAGCTGTCTATCTGTAATCTATTATCTAAGCTGCACAGATGTATTGACATTTAAGGGTCATACTTAATGCATGCCAACAAACAGGCATAATATGTAAGTTCATGCTTACACATGCTGCGTGTGTACATACAAAATAAACAAAACCTCACATAAACTTAACAACTCCTGCTGCCTTTCCTTCAAACCGGAGTGGCATTGGCAAAAATGGACCAAGTTCTTACAGCATGGGCGGTCAGCGTCATGCCAGCCTATTAGTCAAGGAGCCATCTTGCAATACCAGATTTGTAGACTGTTCTGTAGTTTAGTAATTAACGCTATGGACTCGCAATCAGAAGGTTGTGAGTTTAATTCTTTCTTCTTCTTCTTGTGCCTCTTTAGTAAAGATTGGGGATCATCATAGTGATTTGAACCTTCAATACTGTGGCAGGAAAGTACTTCAATACTGTGGAGAGGCTCAAGGTCCTGCATTAAAAAATGTCATGCAAGAATTTTGTTTTTGAGTGATAGTCTATAGTCAGCATTATGTAAAGAAATAATATTCTTTGTCTCACTCATACTTTCACTAAAGCAATATCGTTGGAAGAAGCTAAAATACATAATTTTAACCAAGGTGATAAAAACAGATTTTCAGTATACATTTTGAATGCCGAAATGTGTTTTTTGTAGTAAAAATCAATTGACATAATAAAAACTATTTTACTGTGAATTTTGACTGTTCCCATCAGGTAAAAATATCAATATCTTACCCAACTTGCGAAGATTTAAACGCACATTTAATGCATGCACACTAAGGCCCGGTAGTTTCAACGTTAGCATATGCGACTTTGAAATGATAAAAAAAACTACCCACACGATTGTCATAAGTGCGTCCTTCTCATCTAGTATAAAGTCGCTATGCTAACGTTGAAAATACCGGGCCTAAGCAAATACAAGCATGTTGCACTTACATATTGTTATGTAAATATGAAATATGAATATTTAAAATAAGTAGGTATTAGTTATAGTTATAGGAATTCTGTATTGTATTGTGTGGGTAGGAATAATTTAATAAAATACTTGAAGCATCGAGAAATAATGATTACTACGCCTTTCTGGAACTGTCTAGCGAATATAGATCTAGATTGTACTGTTTTCAAGAGTATAAAAAGGGTGCAAGTTGCTTGCAGAGCCAGTATCTTACGAGCTTTACTACTACATACATTGAACCAAACCAGTGAACAGAAACCAAGTGTAATGGAATAGTCGAGACTACCTTTGTGAAAATAAATTATTAAAAGTGTAAAATAAACAACTGTATAAGAAGACCAGTATTTTTAATTGAAAGACTTTTGAACCCTAAATTCGTAACAATATTTTGCATGCTTCACTTGCAAAGGAAAAAGTGAACGTTAAATAAACATAGACTATGGAACTCCTGCCGCTATTCTCTGAATCGGGAATGGTTTTTGCAAAAGTGAAGCAGCCTATAGTTCAGTAAATCTAATCTAAATTTAAGCTGCAAAGATAAATATCATTTAAGAATCATATTAAACGCATTCCCACTGTGAGTGTGGAGCTCAGCAAACAATGGAGCACCTGCGGTGCAACCCTCAAGTATTATCTATTTATTTGCATGATCTCACATAAGGGCTAGTTATGTAATGCCAGCAAAAAAGGATACCACAAGTTTGTATAAAAATGTGTGCATTTTATTTATATGTGCCCAAACCTACGATTTATCTTTCAGCATTTACATTGTTAAGACCTAACTAGCTTTAGCTACGGCCTGCAATATCTAATATCAACGTATGCCTTTATAAACAGCTAATTGTTTTTTGTTTGTCTCTACAGGAGGTGTCTAATCCCGCATTTTGGATTTGTTTTTATACTAATCTTCACAAAATTGAGCCACTACTAAGCAAAGGTGAGTTATCTAACATACTTTTTATTCTATGTAAAACAAGGTGGATATAATGTAAGGTTGTTTTGATTAATTGCCTGCCTATCCCTCTGCTCAAGGGCGCTAGTGTTGGTGCTCATGTAAGTTTATTGGCTGCCAAAAAATGGCATGCGCTCATCGGTTCTCGCCATAAAAACATAGTTTTCCTATAAACTATACTGACAAACTATGATTGTGGAGCATCCTGGAAACATTTTATACTTGTTTTCACACCTTTATATATCCACCTTGGTGTAGATTGACCAAAAATTAAACACAATCTTAGTAATCTATCACCTCATGTTTGGCACGACAACCCGGGATGGGTCTTGGCTTCTTTCATCAAGCACAATCTCTTTCTGCTCCATCCCCACACTCCTACTCTGCAGTAATTGACTTTATTGCTCTGGGTCTTCCCATTGCCCCAAGTCCTTCAAAGTCTGTAATCATAATGGACTCGGCATAATAAAAAAATAACCCACAGTAAATAAAAAATGGATTACTGATAATTAGGGTTTTATTTTCTATTTTACAGCATTGTGTAACGTTTGCAGTTGATAGTTATGCCAAATGCGGTACGTAGCGCTTTAGTGTCTTTTCAAACTACCTACATAATATTGTATTGAAGTTATGACTCTCTGTTCTGCCCGGCTAAGTGACATCTTATTTTTCCCCATACTTTAAATGTGCTGAATCCTTCGTCCTCTCCAGGCTTTGATGGTTCATTTGCTGGATAACCTCTTAAGGTTCAATTGAAGAAGTGGTTCTTGTGATCTTGTCAATTGTATTTATAACTCTCTGTTTAAAATCTGAATAGAATTTTTCCCCCCTTCATGTCTGTAGATTCAATGCAGTCTTTTGAATTCAAACTTGTCCAGTATTTCAAGCAAAATGAAGGTACATTGCACTTCTTTGTTTTGAAACAAGATTTTTATTGTCATTCCTGATTTTATTGACCTCTATGCACACTTAAGTTTGCGTAAATGTCACTCACCGTTAAATGTACATTATACATGCGTCATCGCAATATATATTATCATACATTATCTTTTTTCTAATGCACACATTAAGTTTAAATTTATTTATCTTAAAATAGATGGTCACAGATAAAAGAAATGTGACATGACTTTAAACATACACAATATCACAGTATATCAATTGCATAAATATACTTTGAAAATTAGTTATTCTGACCACTAATAGTTTAATGTTAAATGCTTCAGATGTGTAATGGGAAGGAAGTAGTGGGTTCCATTCCCAGAAAAGCACAAAAATATTGACATCTTATTTTCAAAAATACTCTCTCTGCCTTGAAAAAATCATCTGCCTTTATCAAATACCAGTCACCAAAGGTCCATCCAGCGATACAGCTACTGGGTCTTGCTTGAAAACTGGCACTTGCTACAAGGGGGACCAATCTCGCAAAAGGCTCTTACGTTGTGATTCACACAATAAAAGTGCTGCAATCTATAATCTAATTGCAAAGATATATAAACATTTGATGCATGCCCAGAAGAAGCAGACAAGGTAGCAGATAATTTTGCCTGTAATTAGCATGTACTTCTGTAGTTTATTTGTTGATGGTTGTTGTGTTGTAGATGCCGCGGGGTTCCAAAGACGACATGCAGGTGAACGTGGCCGGGCTGCGCAGGAACATCAAGAACCTTGCACACAATTACTCTGATGCACAGGTACACACTCATCATCATCATCTTCTACAAGCAGTACCTTGTTGGGTTAGCTACATGTCTCTGATGGACGTCATCCTGGCTGGGGCAGGAGGCAATATTTATAAGCCAGGAGTATTATGGTGTTAACACCACAGATTGGTTGAAGGAAAATCATGATTTGGCTCCTTTGATTTTTATTTGTTGCATTGAAATAAATAATCTGCCTTTACCAAAAACCAGTAACAATGGTTCATTCTGCATTACAACTACTGGATCTTGCTTGCAAAATTGGCTCTGACTAGTAATTAACACACATGTAGAAAGCTCTTGCGGTGTGATTCATACAAAAACTGTACTCACTAGTGAATGTGTTGATGAGTGAATGTAAAAGAAGGAAATGTATGAAAAGGTGATATATATGGATGAATTGAAAAAGGTATGCAAGCGTAAGAAGAAATGGAGGCAACTTTGCATAGGCTTTATGACCGAACCTAACCAAATGAGGACAGAGCTGCAGTTCCCAAATAAATTATCCTGAAATTTCATATTTATTTCCCTGAGAAAGGGGTAACATGGGCAGAAGTGAACCAATTTTTACAGTATCGGTGATCAGTTTCATACCAACCTATAAGTTCATAATAACTTTTCAAATTGTTTTGGTGAAACATTGTGGAATTCCATTTTAAATATTTGATTAAAAAAATATTAATAAATAATTTTTAGAACGAAGAAATTTAAGTGTTCTAAAAATTATTTATTAATATTTTTTTAATCAAATATCTATAAGTTCAAGTGTGATTCACTTAATTGTATTGCTCATCAGATAACTCACTCTTATATTCCTTTTTCAGCCCGCGGCGCACTTACAAGTTTAGTATTTTGTCACGGCGCCTTACTTTAGTTAGCTTTATAGGTACCCACGAATATTTGTGGTTTTGGATAATGATAGAGGATGGACTCCCTCTTTACTTTCTACGGCGCACACTTTGGGAACCCCTGCCTTAGGAGTATTTTTGTTGTTTTAGGTGAAGGTGCGCGAGGCCACATCCAACGACCCATGGGGCCCCTCCAGCACGCTGATGGCGGAGATCGCCGACCTGACCTACAACGTGATGGCCTTCACGGAGATCATGCAGATGATCTGGAAGCGGCTCAACGACCACGGCAAGAACTGGCGCCACGTGTACAAGGCGCTGGTGCTTATGGAGTATCTCATCAAGACGGGCACCGAGAAGGTGGCGCAGCAGTGCAAGGAGAACATCTACGCCATACAGACCCTCAAGGACTTCCAGTACCTGGAGGAGGGCAAGGACCAAGGTATTGGATACAATAATTTGGTGTCCTCTTTTAAGTAGGGAAGAGCATTCCATACAGGCACATGTACCTATAAAGTGCATTTACCAGTAATCTATAATCTAGGTTTCAAAAATGTATTAACATTTAAGGCTCATGCATCGTGCGAATTTTAAGGCTCAAGCTCATGCATGCTCACAAGCAGGCATATGTAAGTCAGCGCTTACACATGTTGCATGCTGCTGCACTCATAAACATAAACCCTGCAACTTCAGCTGCCTTTTTCTGAAACCGGGTTGGCATTGGCAAAAGTGAACCAAGTTTGTACAGCATACGGGGTCAGCCTCATACCAACCTATTAGTGGAGGATTTTTTTTTTTTTTTTTTTTTTTTATTTATAATAAACGGCTGAAGCCTTTTACATTTTTAGATTAACAGAGGTAGTACAGAAGTTTGTTGCTTACAAATTGTATAAATATTATGATTATTACAAGATACATATTATGAATATAAAAAGATTAAATATAATAAAAATAATAATATTAGGATGATTTATTTGGTGAGCGCTGTTTTTGTGTGTATCACACCTCAAGAGCCCTCTGCGAGCTTGGTCTTCGCTGTAGAAAGCGCCAATTCTCAAGCAAGACCCAGTTGTTGTAAGGTTGGATGAACCTTTCAGTGACCATCTTTGGTAATATGAATTTTTCGTTTAATTCATTGCGACCTCTAAATGTGCTTCTATGAATCTGAATTTTGGTACACTTACTATTTTAAGATTAAGGAACAAAAAAAGCCTTGTGGAACGGGTAAAATTAAACTTTTTTTTTTTTTCATACTAACTTGGACCACCCTAAAGTAAACCTACTATAACACTACGTATAAAACGCCCAAAACTCAACGGCATATTTAACACGATAGCCTCTTAATAAGAAAAGTACAAAATATTAATTCTGAATGTATTTGCGAATGTATTCTGAATTTATTCGCCTCGACCCTATGCACGTGTAGCTCTATACACTTGCCGTTGATACCGTTCTGAACTGTACGACCTGTACCTTGCGAATAGTAGCTGCGCCAAATAGCGCAGGGCAGGGGGAATACCCAAATTAAGATGGCTGGACAGGCAGACTGTCATGCGATAGGAGCATGAAGCATGAGCAGATAGGAGCATGAAGCATGAGCAGAAAGGCAGGCAGGCAACAGGGGCTGTAATTGATCAAGGAAGCCAAGACCCGCCCTGGGTTGTCATGCCATTGATGGTAATGATCACAGTTATCTGTAACCTGAATTTCCTGTCAATGCAACGCAACAAACATATAGTGTTCTTTATGTGTAACTTCTTACCTGTGTTATTCCCGAAAGGGTCGCATGTGGCGATTCGGGACCTATTTATTTTTACGGGTAAAGGGGCCGGCCTCACACCAACCACTTTCAGTTAAAGTGGGGGTATCCCAGCTCCCGGAGGGGGCTGGTTCTCATTTCTTGTGAAGGCTGAGTACACCTTGGTATCGAACCCTTGCTCTCCGCATGGAATGCAAATATTCTACCACTGAGCTATCGACCGGACTTTTTACGAGCCTAGTTGTCGCTATAAAGCATCAATTATTAAGCAAGACCCAATTGCTGTAAGGCTGGATGGACCTTTCGATGACCGGTCTTTGGTAAAGGCTTATGAATTTTTCAACTCAGCGAAGAGCAAATGTGAAAATATACATAATTGGTATATTTTTTGTGCTTCATCGGGATCGGAACCCACATCCTTCCATTAACGAGTCCAAAGTGTTACAACTGGACTACGAACCGGTCTAGTCATCTGTCAACTAATTGAAATTGTTTTTCCAGGTTTAAATGTGAGGGAAAAGGCAAAGCAGCTGGTGAACCTATTAAAGGATGATGAGAGGCTGAAGAATGAGCGTGCGCGAGCGCTCAAGGCTAAGGAGCGCTTCGCCCAGGCGGCCAGCGCTTTTGGCAGTGAGGGCGCCCTGGACACTCCCTCCAGCCCACCATTCAGCACGGTAATACTTCCAACACACATCTTGTTGCACAATAAATATTACAATGGGGAGATGTGTTTTTGTATGTTGCACACCTTAAGAGCCCTCTTTGAGCTTCGTCGTCGCTATTAAAAGTGTAAATTTTCAAACAAGATCTTGTTCCTTGACTAATAGGTTGAGATGACGCTGACCATTTATACTGTAAAGAAATGCTCACTTTGCCAATGTAACACCTGTTTCAGAAAAGGTCAGCCAGAGTTGCAGTTCATTTGAGATTTAAGTTTTTATATTGTAAGTTTACATGTCTGCTTATCGGCATACATTTGATATGAATCTTAAATGTAATATATGTTAGCAACTTAGATAATAGATTATTGCTGTGTCATTTTCTCATTGCAACGTCTTGTATTGGCAACGCTTCATCTCCAGATGGGTGTCAGCCGCGACAGCTCTGGCTCGGGTGGTGCTGGGGCGGGCAGCTGGTGTGGCACGGGGGGGGCGCAGGCGGCCGTGGCCCTAGGCGAGCTGGAGACGGCGCGCCCGCAGACCGCCGGCGAGGAGGAGCTGCAGCTGCAGCTGGCCTTGGCCGTGAGCAGGGAGGAGGCCGAGAGAGACGAGAGGAGGCGGCGCTCCGATAGCGTGCGCCTGCAGCTGGCCCTAAGCCAGAGCCAGCAGGACTTCAAGTGAGAATACACAACTGGCCCTATAATTGAAGGCCGTAGAATCAAAAAGGCAAGTGTCCTATAGATTATTATGGGAAACTTGCTTTTTGATTTTATGGCCCTCAATTGAAAGTAGGGTACTTACAGTGGTGGGGAATAGTTGAAAATACTTTGTTAATGTAGAGTATATTTCAATGTCACAACCATATAATTTATAAGTAATTAAATTAAATTCTCAAAAATAAAATGCTAAACACCAAAACGCGGCCCAACTGGTTATGGCTGGCTATGAAGCCACCGGCCCCCCCTTCAGCTACCTTCAGCTTGGTGAACTTCAGGGAAATACTGAGCCGCTCAACATCCACTGACGTCACATCTGCTTAAATAAAAAATGTCCTAAAACTCAATATACCCGGTAGAAACCGTAAATCTGAAATGTGTGAATTTTAAAGAGCCATTCATTAAAAACTATATATCTGTATGAAATGTATAAAAGTAACTTTATCATTAAATATTAGGTCCTTACATATGAAATCGGCGTTTTTTATGGGAGGAACAAAAAGTCTTTTTTTTAAAAATATAATATATTTATTTAATCAAAGTATATACCATTGCATTCTATGCACTTTTGACATATCATAGGTAGTTCATTCATCCCTTTACTAAAATAACCATTCGGATGGCAATCAATTCAATCTTTGAAGGCGGCTTGGACTACCCCATTGGAAATGATTTTTTTCGCTTGCAAGAAGTTATCCAAATTTTGAAAAAAATGGTAATCTGCTAAAGCAAGGTCCGAAGAGTACGGGGGATGTCTTAGACATTCCAATTGAAGCTCCTCTAATTTAGTAGCCGTCTATTGGGCAGTGTGTGGTCTAGCGTTGTCACGAAGCAGCAGTGGCCTAGAGCGATTGACCAGCCTCGGTTGTTTAGCAGCTAGCTTTTCCATCATTGTTTGTAGTTGCTGATAATAGACATCTGCCGTAGTCGTCTTACCAGATTTAAGAAAGGTATAGTGAACGACACCGGCACTAGTCCACCAAACGCTCACAAGTAACTTTTTTGAGTCAATTTTTGCTTGGGGCATGATTTGGCTGATTCGGCAGGGTTCAGTCATTCCGATGAGCGCTTCCGATTATTGTACAGGATCCATTTTTCATCACAGGTAACAATTAGATTTAAAACCCTTTCATTATTGTGCCGGTTGAGTAATGTAATGCAGCAGTTGACGCGCGTTTGTTGATTTGCTTCACTCAATTAGTGAGGTACCCACCTTTCAAGCTTTTTGATCTTTCCAATTTTCTTCAAGGGGATTAAAACAGTTTTATCAGTAACTTTGCAGCCTACAGCTAACTCGGACGTGGTTTGCCATGGATCCGCTTCCACAAAAGCCTTAAATTCCTCATTATCAACTTTGGTCTCCGGCCGTCCACGAGGCTTGTTCTGCAAGCCGAAATGTCCAGAACGAAAACAATGGAACCAAAAACGCACTATGTTTTTTTTTGCAACACCGTTGTCATACACATTAATCCTTAGAGCCGTTTCTGCAGCACTGGTGCCACGGTGGAACTCTTACTCGTAAATAATGCAATACTTAAAGTTTTCCTTTTTATAAAATGAGTGACGCAAAGAAAAAAAACAATTGAACAAATGAATTACAATTTTCAAAACACGATTACATGAGTAAATAGCTGTATCAATTTGAATTTGGAATTCTTAACCAAAGAGGAGACATTTGAGATCAAAGTGGCCAGTACGGCAAAACACCGATTTCAAATGTAAGGACCTAATATAATAACAGCAATTTGTCAAACATACAAAAAATTGCATATGACTGACAATTGCATATGAATGACAATGAAACATTTGTGTACATTTCTGTTGCAGGGGTGCTCCGGGTGAGAGCAAGGCGCGCACGGAGACTCCGCAGCAGAGCCACCTGCTGGACCTGCTGGATGTGAACGTTGGCAACCCCGGGGGGGCGCAGGCTGCCGGCAGGGACCCCTGGGGCGCGCCCCCTACTCCCCCTCAGCGACCTCAGGTGACAACACAACAAACACAATATAACCTTGTGGTTGACCACATCATGACTTGCTTCAGCTTTCAGGCTGAGAAGATTAAGCTCACAGAAATATTGATTTCTGTAGCCAAAGTACATTGCAAAAATACTTAACCATCGCATGAACAAAAGAAATGAAAGAAAACTTAAAACATTCAGCAAACAAACAGGGTTGTATGTGGGGGGTGGAACCTACTTATTTTCACAGTTAAAGGGACTGAGTAAACCTTGGCAATATTGTATTTTGGATTTGAAATAAACACCGTAACTGGAAATCATTTCTTACTCCTTCGGTGGGGATCGAACCCTAGCTTTCAGCATGGAACCAATAAACTATGGTACCGCCTGTTGTTTTTTCCGTACATTTTTATGTTATGATTTATATGATGATTGAGTATTTGCGCCATGTTTTATACTTGAGGTACTAGGGATATGATAAGCTTCTCCAGCAGATGCAAATGTCTTTTGCAATGCGTAAAGAAGACTTACCCCCGTATTCACGATCAAAACTGATTTAAGTGCCTTACTCAAGCGCTACACTTACAAGGGTCGACATTCTGGAGCGTTTTGTTTCACAAAGAACACTCAAGCAGTAATCAGCGTAGTGCCCAACCCCCAGGAGACGTACGGGTTTGTCATTGGCTCTCGAAAAAACCCAGCTCTGTAATTGGTCAGTACCTTCCGACCGATATTCGGCGTACTTCACTCTTATCATTGCCGCCTCTTTCAAATTTCAATGTCATATCAACTTTGCATAAAACTTGACAACAAAGTTTTTAAAAATATATTTATGTAATATCCAATGTAAAGTGTTTTGATCGATTTCAGCGCCAAAAATATGTTGTTTTCTCCAGCGGAAAAGGAGCTGCTGGTGGCTCTGATTAAAGAAAAACCTGTAATAGAAGATAAAATAACAGATCGAAGAAATCGTTGGCTTTGCAACCCTCAATGAGCAACGGCAAAACTGTATACAGAACGACGCGTTTTTCAATCAAAAACGTCGTCTAAATTCTTCCTCTTCGTAATACGTAAATGGGTCTTTACAGTCTCTGATATATTTTCTTGGGACACTATTTTTGAACAAAACAATGTTATTATTCTCGTTGAAGTCAACTGTATCGAAAGAATTCATTATTTTATGTAAATAATTCACAACCAAACAAAAAATGTGCTGATGAAATGCGGCGGAATATTTTGACAGTTCATCTGTCATTGCAGTATGGTCCTAGACCATACCGGAGAACAAACCCAATTCTGATGGTCAAGCAATGTAAATGAACTCGTCAAAACAATGTTAATACACTTGTAAAAATCATGTTTATAGTAAGAATTCATTTTTTCATGTAAATTCACAATCAAACAAAAAATGTGATAACAATGAAATGTGACGGAATATTTTGACAGCGCTTAAGCGTTGGTTAATATACGTGTCGACCTTACTTACCCGAGTGCTAGTTTTTGGAGCGCTTAAGCGCTAATTTTACCTTAAGTATTGTTCTTGAAATGAATTTCCCCAATCTAAGCGCTGGTTTGCCCTTAAGGAAGTGCCAGTTTTGATCGTGAATACGGGGGTTAGTATATGACTTGTATCTTGTGCGGCAATTATGTGATTGATTTCATGGTAGTGAGCACCAACCATCACAGTTTAATTCTTTACTTTTCTCATTTTTCATTCATTTTATGTTTTGTTTTATTTTGCATGCTGCATGTTTTGATTTTATTTAAATTTTCTTCACTCAAAGTCGTTGGATCTTGGATTTGAGGTCTACCATGACCCCATGGTAAGAATGTGCCCTTTGATTTTCTTAATATCTCCTTTTCCTTTCTCTCACAGTCCAAATTGAGTCTTGGCATCCTAAAAAACAATCTCCCTTTTATGTAGCATCATATATGATACAAGCGACAGTGTCTTACAGCGATACCTTTCTTTATGTAGCGTCAAGTGACCATGTCCCTTTGCAAAGTTTGCTTTATGTAGAGACGAGTGAGAACAGTGGCGGCTCTTCATTGGGGGATGGTGGGGAACATCCCTATGGATGAAATAGAAAAAACAATTATTTACTAGAAGCGAAATATAATATAAATGAACTTAAAGCTGTTACAAATTATTTAACTCTAGAGTAATATATTCGTAGCGCGCTAAAACTTTTGGGAAATATTTTGAAACATACAACGTTAACGCGCATGCGTATTTCAAATGTTGATAGAGTGCCCATGGTATGGGCCATGGGGATACGTCTCCCAATCCCACTTTGACGTCAGAGCAAACCATGTGGGTACTCATTATAATATTGTTTACACTAGTATGGCCAGGGCACAGGTGAGTATAGAATTTTCTTTCAAGGTCATCCCCACCCTCAAGTTTGAGCTAGAGCCGCCACTGAGTGAGAACATCTCCTTATAGAGCTACCTTTGTTTACGTAACACCAAGTAACAATGTCCCCTTACCAAGTTACCTTTCTCTATGTAGCATCAAGTGACCATGTCCCCTTGCAAAGTTTGCTTTATGTAGAGTCGAGTGAGAACATCTCCTTATAGAGCTACCTTTGTTTATGTAACACCAAGTAACAATGTCCCCTTACCAAGTTACCTTTCTCTATGTAGCATCAAGTGACCATGTCCCCTTGCAAAGTTTGCTTTATGTAGAGTCGAGTGAGAACATCTCCTTATAGAGCTACCTTTGTTTATGTAACACCAAGTAACAATGTCCCCTTACCAAGTTACCTTTCTCTATGTAGCATCAAGTGACCATGTCCCCTTGCAAAGTTTGCTTTATGTAGAGTCGAGTGAGAACATCTCCTTATAGAGCTACCTTTGTTTATGTAACACCAAGTAACAATGTCCCCTTACCAAGTTACCTTTCTCTATGTAGCATCAAGTGACCATGTCCCCTTGCAAAGTTTGCTTTATGTAGAGTCGAGTGAGAACATCTCCTTATAGAGCTACCTTTGTTTATGTAACACCAAGTAACAATGTCCCCTTACCAAGTTACCTTTCTTTGTGTAGCATCAAGTGACCATGTCCCCTTGCAAAGCCAATTTTTCCACCCCAAGCAGTCCAAAGTTTCTCACCTTATCCGTTGAAATAGAACTGTTGTTTTTCTAAGTTAATAATAATAATAATAACAGGCTGATTTATTTTATTAACCTCTAAGGTAGTGAGTTTTGGTATGATGTAAATACCTATACGGAGTGAGTTTTTATATAAAGGGTTAAAATAAAAAGTATTATGTTTAACGACTTCAACACAATAATAAATAATAAAACTTACCATTTTTCAAAGAAAAAAAAATTAAAACTTACCATTTTTCAAAGTTTTTATTGAAAAATCGTATGTTTATTTCAGGTGTCGTCAACTATTGGTTGCGGTGTCAAAATATTAGTACACTAGTAAAATAATCTTCACTTCACTAAAAGTAATTAAAAACTTACACTTACAAAATAATTAAAAATACATATAAATACATAGATGAAACACAAAAGATGACTAATAATGTTTTTTAGTGTGGTAGGCTTTGAAACATGGATGTACACACAAAGCGACGTTGCACACTTCACACATGAATTTTGTGTCTTTTCGACACTTTGGTCGTACAGTTGTATGACTGCACACGTGACACTTTCTTTGGGTCCTGCTTCCTTGTGCCTGTGTTTGGGGAACAGGGAAGGGGAAGTGCCTTTCCGTTAGTCGTAGTGGCACATCCTCAACCCTTCGTCCTCCTGATGCATTCGGTTTACGCGCTTCTTGTCTTCTACGTTGTGTTGTACGTAAGTGTTGTCTATGGCGCCCTATGGCGACGACGTGATTTTTGCTGCTCTCTGTAGTCTGATGGGTGAACAGTGTAAAATGGTTTTCTCATTTTGGTTTTTGAAGTTTGTGAACAGTGTGGAACGGCTTTTTTCCAGTTTTGTTTCTGAATTTGCGTTTTTTGTGTGTTTCCTTTATAAAAACTGATGGTTATAAATACGTTTGACAGGTGACAGCTGTCAAACCTTGATGTGATGTGTCTGTGGGTAGTCTAGAAATACGTTTGACAGGTGACAGCTGTCCAACAAACATTATTTTGAGTTTTTTTTTGTGTTTTGTGTGTTTTGGACTATTCTTAAAGATGCATTATAGCCAAGAAGAGCTTGTGGGAATGCAGAGGAACGCAACTCAGTATTGTGCAGGGACAGCAACATTGCTTATGATAAAAATGTGTGGGATCGGAAGAGAAGAGGCATCAGGTGTGAAGTATTGTAGAACGAGAGGCAGACGCAGTGGGAGGTCAGTGAGAGACTTCAGTAATCAGCGTCATAAAAGACAACCTCAAAAACGCCTACAAATTGGCACCTGGAATGCACGTTCTATAAATCACAAGGTTCATAAACTAAAGGACATGATTTACGACAACCACATAGATATATTAGCTGTGACTGAGACGTGGCATGAGGATGGAAGTGCTGTGTGCATTCGGCAGCTTCGTGATGCAGGTTTTACGGTTCTGGAGAAGGCCAGGCCACTGACAACAACTACCACTTTAAACATAATTAACCATGGAGGAGTGGCTATTCTGAGTCATGGAGATTTCAGGGTTACTCGCATGAGGGATTTCAGTTACTCTACCTTTGAGTGTGTGGGTGGAATATTCTCATCGGCAGGCACTTCAGTGGCAATAGCATGTATGTACAGACCAGGTTCAGTGACTCCTAGCACAGAATTTTACTTAGAATTGAAGTTGCTGTTGACGCACTGTCTATCATACACCATTCCATTCTACATCCTGGGAGACATAAACATTCACATGGAGACGTCATCTGATGCTCACTGCTTAAAATTGAATTCCTTACTCCGAGATCTGAGATGTGTTCAGTGGGTTGAAGATGTGACGCATAGTGCTGGAGGTACTCTTGACGTGGTTATGACTGATATGCATGCTGTGATGATTGACTGCAGTGTTGTGGATGTAGGTCTATCGGATCACCACCTTGTCCGTGCCACTATCCCCTTCAATCGTCCTCCTCCAAAGTACCGAACTGTGATAAACAGGGCATGGAGAAAGTTTAATTTTGACAGCTTTCACTCTGATTTGCTGTTGAGCCTCGTGTGTAAGAGTGAATACTACGATAGTGTCGACACCAGTGCCCTGGATCTTGTTAAAGCCTATAATACGGTGATGAGCGCTCTTCTTGACAAGCATGTTCCGTTACGAACAACATTACGTAAGCAAAGACGCTCAGAGAATTGGTTTGATGAGGAGTGTCGAGAAATGAAGAAGTCTATGCGTAGACAAGAAAGAATATACAGATCTTCCCGTTCAGATCAGACTCAGGCAAGTTGGAGGTCAGCACAAAGGGAGTATCACAGTATTGTGAGGATTAAACGGTCCCAATATTGGACACAGAAACTGGAATCAGATAGAAAGAATCCTCAGTCACTGTGGAAATCGATTCGTGCTGTCTGTGGAGAGGGTCACATGAGCCCTGCTAGTATAGGGCCAGATGAGTTTATACAGCACCTCACAAATAAAATCAACTCTATCAGGCAGGCAAGCACGTTAGTTCCTTTGATACCGCCTGCCAATAGGTGTGGTGAACATCGGTTGCTGAGTTTTTCATCGTTTTCTTGTGAAACTGTCGCTAAAACATTGATGTCTTGCTCAAATAAACAATGTCCTAATGACCCTGTTCCAACCTGGCTCCTGAAGAAATGTTGTAAGGATGTGGCTCCATTCTTGATGGCACTTTCAAATAAATCAATGGTGGAGGAGTGCATATTCCCTGAACCCTTAAAGGAAGCGCTAATAACTCCAATCATAAAAAAGGTGTCTCTTCCAGAAGATTTGGTAGATAACTATAGGCCAGTGTCAGGCCTCCCAGTTTTATCGAAAGTCCTTGAAAAGTTGGCTGCTTCTCAAATAATGCAGTACATGGATCAGACTGGGTGCTTGGCAAAATTTCAATCAGCGTATAGACGCCATCACTCAACGGAGACAATATTGCTTCGCATAATATCAGACTTAATTGATGGAGTTGAGGGTGGACAGCTGGCTCTGGTGGCAGTGCTCGATATGAGCGCTGCTTTTGACACTGTAGATCACTCTTTGCTTGTACAAAAGCTCACTACCTCATATGGCATGTGCGATGATTTGTTGCAATGGTTGTCTTCGTATATACATGGTAGATATCAAACTGTGCAAGTGGAAGGAAAGAGGTCATCAAGAGTACCATTGGAGTGTGGCGTGCCTCAAGGGTCCGTCCTCGGCCCGCTCTTATTCACATTGTATACAGATGATTTAGAGCAGTTTGTCGTCTCCAGAGGCTTGAAGTACTACTCGTATGCAGACGATATCTTCATCTTTAAACTCTGTTCACCTGCAGGGGTTGGACAATGTAAGCTGGACACTATAAAGTGTATTGAAGATGTGGCTGCTTGGATGAACGGAAACCGTCTGAAGATGAACCCAGAGAAGACAGAATTCATGTGGGTTGCATCCCCAAGAAGACAGCATCTTTTGGATATAGAGTCTTTTAATATTATGGGTGAGACCATTAAACCCCAGGATTCTCTCAAATTCTTAGGTGTGCATCTGGATGGGGCACTTTCCATGGAAAAACAGGTATCGGGGATTGTGAGCTCCAGTTTTTTCCACCTGAGGCAGATAAGGCGTATTCGCAGCTGCTTACCTGTTGATGCAGCAAGAACTCTGGTGAATGCGTTGGTGGTCTCAAGGTTAGACTACTGCAACAGCCTGATGCTTGGGCTTCCTAAGGTGCAACTAACAAGATTGCAGTCCGTTTTTAACACCGCAGCAAAAGTGATTTTGGGAGGCAGTAGAACTGACCATGTCACTCCTCTATTGCAGAATCTTCACTGGCTGCGTGTCCCGGAGAGAGTGGAATACAAAATGTGCCTGTTGGTATTTAAAGCACTCAGAGGAACGGCCCCTTCTTACTTAGCCGAATTATGTAAGCTTGACGAGATTTTTGATAAGCGGTGCACTCTTCGCTCGGCGCAGAGTGATGCTATCAACAAGCTGAAAATGCCATCTCGACGGAGCAGAACGGGCTTTGGGGATAGGGCGTTCAGTTCGGCGGGACCGTTGTGCTGGAACCGGCTGCCTTTGAAGCTGAGGACGGAAACCAGCGAGGAGCGCTTCAGGAAGGAGCTGAAGACCACCATCTTCACAAGAAGAGAGTGAGCGGTGGGCGCCCTTGGGGTGGCTGGAGCCACTAAACGGCGCCCAAAAGAAGAATAAGTCATCCAAATATATATATACGTTTAGATGTAGACGGCTCAGGGTCATCTTCTACCTCTGACGATAAAGATTCTTCAGAAGAGCTATCAGACTCAATAGGTAAATCGTCAATATTTTCGTATAACTCTTCATCTTCGCTTTCAACTAAAGCATCGAAGATGTCCTTTTCACTAACCCTATGCGACATGATCGTAAATTGAGGGACAGATAATTTATAAAAGAAAATTACAACACAAAAATTCCACAACACAAAGTTACGAACGGGCTCTCGCTATCAAATAGTACGTAAATAAAGGTATGCAAAGAATAAAATATTGTCAATAAAACACAAAAACACCAAACAAAATACGTTTTTTTTAAATAAAACCGTGTTCAAAAACTTTCAAAAAGTTATCACCAAACAATTTACATAAGAAAAACTGTAAAAAAATGCAATTTTCGCGGGAGAAATATCCGTATACGCGATGACAAGCGCGCACGTGTTCAAACTTGTTTCGAACACCACGAAAGATGACTGACGTCACACATACTTTGAAATCGCTTTTGTAAAGTCGATAATACCGCTAACTTCGTTAGTTTTTAAAATATTATGGGGGAAAGCGCTAGATGCCGTTGGTTAATCCATTTCTGACGTTTACTTATGAATAAAGCCTGTATGACCACAGCCGTACCGGTACGGCCATACTTCGATTTGCAATGACATTTACCGCCGTACGGGTACGGCCATACTACCTTAGAGGTTAATTAGGTTGAATATGGATTGTTATTGATATGTTATATGTTGTTGTGTTGCAGCAGCAGTCCGTGGACCCCTGGAGTGGTAGCAGCGTGAGTGGCAGTCCCCCGGGCCCCCCCGCCCCCGACCCCTGGGCCCCTCCCGCCCTGCCCAGCAAAGACCCCTGGGCACCTCCCAAACAGGTCAGTAATCCAATATATCTCATTTCAATAACACTACAGCCCAAATCTCTCCTTGACCTCCCATATACTGCGCCTCCAACTCCTGTGCCCTGCAGCTGTTCTTCAAATTGCCCCCTCGAGAGATGTGTGGCATCTTTCCTCATCCTGAACTTTCCCACCTGGGCGTACATTCACAATTTTTTTCAAAATGCTATAATCTGGCATTCTCTGCATATGCCTGGCTCATCTCAGGTTTTCAGTACTTTATATATATATTTG
>OX637334.1:15711516-15815778 GCA_951799405.1 Agapetus fuscipes
AAGTGCCTTGGGGTAAGTTGTTATTGGTAATAGCATTTGGGTAAGTGATAAAAAGCAAGTACTGAGTAGAAAGTGCTTGGAAGTAAGTTGTTAGTAGAAAGTATTCAGTAGACGGTACTTTTGGATAAGTGGTAAGTAGTAAGAGGTTAGTTGCAAGTAGTCTAAAGCTCCGAGTAACCAGTAACGTACTTTGTAGCTTGAATATGCATATTCAGTCGAACAAAGTACAATAAAAAATATAAACTTGAAAGCTGAGTATACCTTACCGATGGCTGAATAAGAAAATACCGAAATGGGGAATATTTTCTGACACACTCAGATTCAAACTCAACACAATCAGCTGAGCAACTGAGCTTTCAACAAAACTGAGTATTGTTTTATAAAATATTATTTTTGCACGACTTAAATATACGTGTATTTTATTTTGCTACGCAACCGAATTCGCAAAATTACGTTTTTGGGCTAGCACGTGCTATTTTCACAGGTCCATTCAAAAAAATATGATAAAACTTTCGCCAAGCTTTTCCTTATTTCTTTATTTTTCTCTCTTATTTCTCTGAATATGTTTTTCTTATCTTGCTGTCTTTCATTCACGCAATATCCCTATTCCAGGCATATTTTTGAAGGGAAACAAATAACATTCAGATTTTGGTGAAAAACACGAATATATATATTTTTCAGGTTGTTTACCTCATTAATAAGGATCGTTTTCCTTGACTTATAGGTTGGTATGAGGCTGACCACCCATACTGTAGAAAAAGATTCATTTTGCCAATTTCACCCCTGTTTCAGGAAAGGTCGACAAAAGTTGCAGGGCTTATGTTCATTTGAGGCTTAGTTTTAATTTGTAAGTACACTTTCAGCATTTGTAAGCGTGAACTTAATCGTGTCTGTTTGTGGGCAAGCATTTGATATGAGTTTTCAATGTTAATATTTTTTAAACCTAGATTATAGATTCCTAGCAGTACCCGGCGTGTTTCACAACGCCATTTGTGCATGTGGAATCAATTTATTTCCACAGATAAAAGGGGCAGCATTTACGCAACAACAGAACCACAAAAATATTGTTATACAATCGGAATCAAAATTCCCAATTCTTTCTAGATTTATCTTCACATTTTCTGAAAAATTGGTCTAAAACTGTTGAGCGGTAAGGCCAGGCATAAGAAAAAACAATTGCGGTGCTTCCACTTATATTTAAAATGAACATACGTCCTGCAACTCCTCCCAACCTCCTCTGAAACAGGGGTGATATTTGCAAAGTGAACCATTTTTTACATCATGAGTGGTTAGCCGCCAATGTCACCTCTGTTCCAGGGAAGTTCAGCAAGATTTTCAAGGTGTGTATTCATTTGAGATTTTGGTTTTTATATTGTAAGTCCACGTGCGTTGTTTAAGCGCGAAGCCATACATGTCTGCTTTTGAAAATGCATATAATGTGAATCCCTAATGTTACATATCTTTGCAACTAAGATTAAATCAGAAGGTAATGCAAATGGAGCATTTTTCATAGACAGAAAAATTGCGAAGTCGCTCGTCCGCGAAAAGGCAAACCATAACTTTTTATTGGTTGTTTAAGTCTATTGTCGCATAGAAGAAAGACATTTACAAAGAAATGCGCTTTTTTTTAAAACAAACATAATATTATGTATCTTGATTAAAACTATGAATGAACCATCTGGAAGGTTTAAAAAAAAATACTTTATTTAAATACAGTCTCCTTCTGGTTGGTAGGTACCGACTAACTTTTGTTTACTGTGTGTGGTACTCGTATTTAAAAGCTTTCTTACATTTCTAAAACCCTACTTGCAGTACTTCATTTTATGTATGGACATTTTATGTATGAACATTTTGAATTGGGAACTTTTGTCAAGGCGAACAAATGTCAGTTTTAAACGATCGTTGGTTATTTTGTTTACTATTGAAAATGGATTTTGCGAACTATAGTGAAGAAATTAACGGATTTCTCAACGTTTCGAATCCAATTTCATCATGAGAATAGTCTCTTCCATGACGAGGAAGCGCATTTTGTCATTAATATAATTGTTGTAGCTTGTGTTTGAAGATTGTAGGTACTTGAGAGGACTTTTGGTGTTTCATCAACAGGTATCAACAGGTTCCTTGACTTATAGGTTGGTATGCGGCTGACCACCAATGCTGTACAAATAGTTCACTTTGCCAATGTCACCCCTGTCTCAGGGAAGGACGGCAAGAGTTGCAGGGTGTATGTCCATTTGAGATTTGGTTTTTATGTTGTAGGTTCACATGAGGCATGTGCAAGCGCGAACTTGTACGTGTCTGGTTGTGAGAATGCATGTCATGTAAATCTCCAATGTAACATATCTTTGCAACTTAGATTAGATTAGATTAGATTAGTATCAAAGATACTCCATCAGATGAAAAAGTTGTTGGACGGTAAATTAATTTCTTGTAGGTCCGGTCGCTAGCTCAAATGATAGAATGCTTGCATTCTATGCCGAGAGCTCGGGATCCAATCCTGGCGAGGGTGTCAGAAATGATTTCCCGTTTCGGTGTTTATTTCAAACTTTTCGACTGACCACTCATGCTGTAGAACATTGTTCACTTTGTCAATGTCACCCCTGTTTCAGGGAAGGTCGGCAAGAGTTGCAGGGTGTATGTCCATTTGAGACTTGGTTTCTATATTTTAGGTTCACATGCGGCATGCGCAAGCGCGAACTTGTATGAGTTTGCTTGTGAGAATGCATTTAATGGGAATCCCCAATGTTACATATCTTTGCAACTTAGTAATAGTTAGTTATAGCTAAAGTTAAATTAAAAAACCGGCAAGGCTTACTCAGCCTTCAAAAGGAATAAGTACCAGCCCCCTCGGGAGCTGAGAAACCCCCACTTCACTAAAGGGGTTGGCTTAAGGCCAGCCTCTTTATCTGTAAAAATAAAAAGGTTCACTCAGAAGAAGTTACACTATATGTGTAGCTTAGTTGCGTTAGCGTTAGTTGAGTCAAAATTCCGTTCGATAACGCAGCTGGTAGAGTACCTTCGTTGCATGACGAGTTATCCAGAAATAAAATCCCGGCAAGCCTTACTCAGCCTTCATAAGAAATGAGTACCAGCCCCGTCGGGAGCTGGGAAACCCTCACTTCAACAGGTTGGCGTAAGGCCGGCCCTTATACCTTTTTTAAGAAAGGCCGGCAAAAGTTGCTGTGTTAATGTTTATTTGAGATTTGGGTTTTAAATTATAAGTAAGTTCACATGCAGCATTTGTAAGCGCGAACTTACACGTGGCTACTTGTGGGCACGCATATTATATGACTCTTTAATGTCAATATATCCTTGTAACTTAGATTATACAATATATTATAGATGAATATTATGGTCTCCTTGTATCGGGTTGTTTCAAAATTTATCGACCTTGTTGCCTGAAAAATATAGAATAGGCAACCTTTTTTTTATTTGATCACTATCAAACTTTACAGGAACCATTCTTAAAATATTTGACATGTTTTCTGAAAATTTCGTCAAAATCAGATTAGCGGTTTAGGAGTCTATAAGAAATATACATACAAACCCACATACATACAAACATACATACACACATACATTCTGTTTTATAGATTAAGATAATTTTTCATTGTAAATAAAAAAGTCTATTTTTTTCTATCTCAAGCGAAACTCATCGACTACTTTTGACTGACCTGTTGTCTAATAATAACCAATCAGTAGCTCGTGGTTCGATTCCAAGTGAAACACAAAAAAAATTGTTTTCTAAACATGCTGTTTTCTGGGTTGAAAAATTCATCTAGAAAATCTCATTCTAGAAAACATTTACATAAACTCACTTCGATCGCGTCAATCAAAATATGTATGGAAACTAAATCACTCGCTAAGGGGGCTGTAGCATCTTTCATACATTTATTTATTGAGGAGATTTTATGTCTATGTTTGATACTCGGGTTAAAGTATGTCAGTATGGGAATAAGTTGAGGGGTTTCTGGCCAACCCTAATGAAACAGAGACAGAGTAACAATAACATCACAAGGTTATTTGGGACAACAAATGTCATATTACTAAACTCCTAGAGACGCTACGCGTTTCCATAATTATAAAGTCTGTAAAGTTTTCAAGACCATGGGTGGATAGTTTACCTGTGAGCGGTTGCAAGTTGGTTATACCAGTTTGGCACTAGGGATGTGAGAGAGGCAGAGCGGCACAAGTGACGAGGGTATCCATCATCATGGCAGGCAGAGTGACGGCCATGACAGCACAATAGCACACAGGCACAGGTGTCACAGCATTGGTGACACCAGGAGAAAACAGAGGCGTGAACAAAATATTGTTATGATTATTACGCAACTCAACTAAGCTACACATACAGTGTAACTTCTTGTCGCGTTATCTCCGAAGGGTCTGCATGTGGCGAGTTGAACCTATTTATTTTTACAGGTGAGGGGGCTGACCTTACGCCAACCACTTCAGTTGAAGTGAGGGTTTCCCAGCTCCCGAGAGGGCTGGTACTATTTTCTTGTGAAGGCTGAGTAAACCTTGCCGGTATTTTTTTTGAGGGTTTGAAATAAAACTGAAACGGGAAATCATTTCTGACACCCGCGGTGGGATTCGAACCCGAGCTCACGGCATGGAATGCAAGTACTCAGAGCCAAATCCAATTCCATCAAATATAAGTAATAAGGATATGTGCTTTTTTGAAGTTCCCTCCTGTCGGGTGACCTGCTCAAGCCAAATCTGCCAGTCACAGCCCACCTAGTAATGCCCACCTAGTAAGTCAAGGAATTTTATAAAGGACTCACCAACTCTACTGATGTGCTCTGCTGTATGTCGTGAATGTCTGCCACAGCTTATCGTGCGTGTTTCGGTTCACTAGAGGCTTGGAATAATTAACATATTCAAGCTGTCACTGTCCATGATGAACTGCAGGCACTTCGTAGTGTTGCATGCTAGGTAAGTAACAAGCAAGAAGAAGGCTTAGGCGAAAAGATTAGGGAGTTAATGGCCTGTAACTCATAGACAAATCTTCTTAACAACTAGCATGTAGATAGTGTAACGAGATGAATTTGTTTGTTTGGTGGAATGGAACGTTAGATTTGAATTTGAATGGAAAAAGGAAAACAAAAGAATGCAGAAAGAGAGAAGAAGCTTGCCTGGCGTGAGAGCCACAAGCATGTGAATTTGGTCATAATTATTATTGCTGTGGTTTATTCTATATACATTGTGATTGTGGAATAATAAAGTGTGTTTAAATGTTTGATTCCTTATCTGTTTTATAAGTGATATTATTAAGTGATTTGTAGCAGAGCCACAAATGGTGTGAGAGAGTTCTCTTGAGCACGGCTTGAGTCTTGAAGCGGATTTTGAACGAACGAAAAGTTAGCAGTGAATATCCTCACATATTACAAACATCCTAATTGAATACTATCAAAAGAAAAACCCTCACAATAGATAATCCTGGATTCAGCTGGATGATGATGATAAGTAGATAAATTAGGTCTGAAAAAGCACATTCATAATGGTGAACGGTATTGGACCAGGGAGACCAGAAGAAACTGCTGCTTAAAAATAATCATGAAGGATAGGAATAGAGAGACAAAGAGGCCCGCACGTTTGGCATGGACCAAAGAGATGATGATAGCTGATATTTAATTGAACTGGCTTTTTTTTCAATAACATTAATACCTACACAGTTAACTTATTAATCGGATATTAGACGAACCGTTATAAGAGAACTTACATTATTCTGTTCATCCTCAGTCGTCGTGCAGAGAGGGTATCTCCTGAAGACGTTAGCTACGTCGCTAACGAAATGTCGAGAATAACGGTTCGTCTAATATCCGATTAATATTTTTTTAACTGTGTAGTTATTATTATTGTAAATATGTCAAACGACCGTAATTCCAACCTAAACCTAACAAGAACTGACACTGTTGGAAGAAGAAAAGTAGTAGAACACGCTGCGGTTACTTCTCTGTGTTTTCAGCTTGGTGACGTCACAAGTTCAGGAATCATTACTCAAAATAGCTCGACTGGGAAAGAAATCCAGCGTCGGGTTTTATTGTGGGCCGACTATTGTGTGGCGGGGAGACTAGGAGGGGAGGAGGGGAGGGGTAATGGCGTCAACTCTGCTATTCAAATATTGCTCCAGGACGATGACAAAACATCGCGGCATTAGCAGAACCAGTCATAGATATGTACGCTAGCTAAAAATACATGATTATCTAACCCCTCATCTTCTTTTTCTTCTTGTGCCTCTTCAGTGAAGATTGAGAACACTGAGGCCATCGAGAAGTGGTGCTGTCAGGTTGATGCAGTCTCACCCTTAAATATGCACTAAATTTGTGCACCGCGCTTTCGGATTGCGGGACCGATGGAATAGAACAAACTGCCACGCGGAGTGAGGGATTCGGAATCTGTTGGCATTTTCAAGGGTGCACTGAAAGCGCACTTTTATAAAATACCCCATTAGTGATAAGGAGCGCTAGAAAAATAATAATCCATAATAATAATTATAGAGTATTATTAAAGGGCATTTGAGTTGTGATACACACAAAAACGGCAGTCTCATATATGGTCACCTCATACCAACGTTCGGTTAAGAACGTAATATTAAATCTTCTGAACGAAAAATGAAAATTCTGCGATGAACTCTTAGGTGGTGTAAGGGAAGAGGAGGAAGGTGTAAAGCATTCCAGGGCGTGTGTGTTCCGTAACTTACACGTGGCATATGAATACAAATTCCCATCATAAAACTTCCGCAACAATGTAGCCGACTTTCCTACATTTTCTAAATTGCATTTATTGAATATTCCATAAAACAAGATGCTCGTCGCAGATGATATTTCCATCACATACAGAAAACTTCTAGGGAATCTATACAAGCTCGTCTGAATTTATTATCATCTTAGTGTGTACACTTTGAATGTCAACGGTTGTTCAAGCTTGAGTCAAATCTGAGCAAAAAATGTAACGATGTATGAAAAAAATAGATATGGAAAAAAACACTAATTAGGGGTGCTCTTGCGTCTTCCATACATTTTCTTATTAGCGCGATCGAGGAGAGTTTCTGTAATGTTTTATACTCGGAGTACAGAGCATAGAATTATTTCTTACTGGTACAGAAACAAGATCAGTGTCGCAAGTCACGGATACCATGTCCAAAGTCACAGATACAATAACCAATAACACAGATTCTCAGAACGACGAAGTCACGAATACCATCTCCAAAGTCACAGGTACTAAGTACTCAATCACATATCCTGAGTACCAAGTCACGAATAGCATCTCCAAAGTCACAGATACTAAGTACCTAGTCACGGATACTGAGTACCTAGTCACGGATACCTTATCGAAGTCATGGATATCATGTCCCAAGTCGCGGATGTTACGTACAAAGTTACGAATACCATGTCCCGAGTAGGGATTGCAATTGCTGGATCCCTCATCCAGCAATCCAGCTGGATCCAGCGCATTTTTCGGCCTGCTGGATCCAGCCCCGGCTGCTGGATCCAGCGCTGCGGATCCGCAAGTATAAAACTTTCCAAATAATGGCGCAAAGTCTAGCTTGCCAGCATTGGCGCTTTGCTAGATGCTTTTACAGTTCGGCGAGAGCGATGTTGCCGCTCTATTATGATGACGAAGACACGGACACCAATGAAGGCTTACTAGTAATAATTGAACAAACACCAGCTGAAGATGAAATAATTCAGCGATACAGTGAACTTTTTAATAAAATGCGAGAAGTTGCAAAGACTTTTAAAAGATCACCTACCAAAGACGAGATGTTTTTGCAAAAATATATAAAGGAAGCAAAGGGCAAATGAATTGAGTCTGATTCTTGACTGCTGCACTAGGTGGAACAGTTTGCTCAGCATGCTGGAACGTTTTTGCTGGAAGTTGAAAAGTTTGCATCGATAAAGCCTTCATAGACACTGCCTCAAAAACTAAATTCTCAGCAGACGAGTGGTCACTAATCAGTGATTTGATCGCCAGGACGTCAGTTTTCAACCGGTTAAGCTGGTCGTTGAAGTTCTCTCCAGAAGAGAGCCGAGTTTGATAACTGCTGACACATCACACAACCCTAAAATTTGTCTTAGACAAACTAAAAAGCCAGGACATAATCTTGAGTGCAGATCTTTCTGAGGCACTCCACAACAGAATCGAAGAACGGCGTCTTACCGACGTCAAAGGTGTGCAGATTTATCTACAGAACCCGAAGAAGTATGACGAAGAAATTTCCAAAAAAATATGCAATGCGTCAGGAGATGAAAATATGTTGAATCGTGTAAACGCATATTTAGTGGAACCATCAACAGTGCAAGAGCAAGAAGATATAATGGAAGTAAAAAACTATGAACAGGATAAACCGGATTCACTGAATTTGAATTGAAACAAGATCTGGGGATTAAGCTAAAATGTGAGAAAGAAAACCTAACAACCTAACTTTAATTTACGATTATTAACGTTAGATTACGATTATCAGAAACTAACCGACAAGCGTAGAGGCAGAAAGGGCCTTCTCTGCAGCCGGATATATATGCAATTCATTAAGAAGCCGGTTGGGAGACAATACCATTAATACCATTTGTTTCTTGAGATCATACTACATAGGTACCAGAAAAAAAAGATAAATTTTGTCTACATAAAAAGTCAAGAAAATACTTATTTTTGTACTTACTTTTACTCTGTGTGTCTACTCTAAAAGTAAGAGTTTAAGTTATAATTTTGATTATTGTGATTTGTTATTTTGTTAAAATGTTTGATTAACACATTTCCTAAGTATTTAAAAAAAAAAACAGTTCAATTTCTTCGAAAATCAATAAATTGCTGGATCCGCGCTGGATCCAGCTGGAATGATGTTGATCCAGCAAAAATCCAGCTGGATTGAAAATGCTGCTGGATTGCAATCCCTAGTCCCGAGTCACGGATACTGCGTTCCAAGTTACATATAGTATGTTACATAATATTATAAGTATTATTCATCGAAAATGTAATGGCGCCTTTATTCATTTTTATACAGTTCACTTTAAACGATTTCAAATTATGTGACAATTTTATTTCAGCCAAAAATATGACTTTGTCACCCATAAAATTGCGGCAATAAAAATGTCAGCCATTACATTTTTTTGACAGATATGTTTCGGCACAACATGGCGGTTGTTTAAAACTGTACCTAAAGTATTAAACTCAAACTTATAGTTTTCCAAAAACACAGGAAAACTAAAACGCTTCCTGGTTGCGCTCTATTAGTTTCCGTATATTTTTGATAAACGCAATAGTTGTGTTCAGACGTAATGTTGTATGCTTTGGGAACTGATATGTGAAAAACAAATAACATTGTTACGATCTGATCGTAAACTTGTGTGGGTATGTTTTTCTTAGTATTTATTTTTGATATTTTTTTCACAATCCTTCAACTTGAACAATACAATAATTCCGGGCTCAATGATATTATCTAGATCGTGCTTTTGAAAAGTAAGTCTTTTGGGCCCCTTGAAATCGGGGGCCCTGGTGCATTTGCACTGCACAAACTGCCCTTAATATTGATCTGCCGACAGAGAGAAATACAAAAAATAACTGAATATTTTATCCTACAACAATTTTCTTATAAATGTACCCCACTCTTTAAGGCTGCCCCCTTAACCTGTGAAAATAAATCGATTCTACATGCAAAAATGGTGAAGTGAAACATCCGGAGACCGCTAGTATTATAGAAATGTGTACAGTACCCTGAGTACGAGTTACATGTTTAGCAAAACTTGAGTAAAGTAAAAGTGTACGAAAATATTTAAACTTCGGTTTCAGTACCTACCCCGAGTACGAGTTGCATGTTTAGCATGCGTTTAAATACTTTCCAACACGCAACTTTAAGCAACTTTCCAACTTTAAACATGCTCGTACTCGGGGTACTGAAACCGAAGTTTAAATATTTCCTTAATCTTTTACTTTATTCAAGTTTTGCTAAGCATGCAACTCGTAACGCAGGTTACAGTTGCAAAAAAACTGTTCAATTTTGAATGCACTCGGCAAATTTAAAATGTGGGCAGTAGATTTGTTTTCATTTGTTCAGGCTAGAGGCAGTGCAGAGTGGCGTAACTTCAGTGCAAAATTTTGCCAGTATTTTGAAAAGAGACTGAATCGCTTGGAACTGTTTTTAGCATAACTGTCAGCTGCATACGTTTCACAGTAGGTACTGGAGAATAGAATATTTTATCCTACAAAAATTTTCTTATAAATATACCCCACTCCTCTTAAGAGTGACAGCATCTGATGTGAAAATATAGATTATCGTTCTTTTATAGAAGAGGTACATAAATAAGAAGAATAGAGACGAAAATTTTTATATCATTCAATTTGTAATATAAAGTGAATCACAGTAAAAATCACAGAATTAACTACGTAAAGTTTGTTGACAGCTTTAGTATCCTCCATATACTGTAAACATATTATATAGGTCCTGGAGTTGTTTATACAACTATCTGGGAAATCAGTTTCCAGAAGTGATCAGAAAGAAATAATAATGAAGGAGAAATTCGTCTCCTGGGACAACTTCGCAAATGCGAAAACTTTGTTGTATGACAGGGTTAACAGAAACACTGGTTCAGAAACCCCGAATCCCGAAAACTTAATTTCAAATCGTTTGTTTCATAGCTATTTGCACTTTGCTGGGTTAAAGAATTCATCAACTTTTTTACCAAACACCAGTCACTCAAGGTACAACCAACTTTACAGCATTTGGGTCATGCTTGACAATTGGCGCTATCTATAGCAACGATAAACCCTACAAAGGGCTCTGGAGATGTGATTTACGCAAAATAGTTCAATAAATAAATCATCCTAGTATTTTTAAGTAAAAAAAAATATAGCTTTATCGCGACATCTTTCAGATTAGTAAAAATAACAAAAAAAACAAAATCAAATTTAGCCTATATTATATGAGCTACATTTGAGGGTTCCATGATAGAACGGCACAGTGACAAAACAACACATCACATAACGTCACATGACTTTACATCACATGACATAACATCACATGACAAAACCTCACACGAGTTTTTTAAAGTTTAGTTGAGTTAAATTAGCCTGATAGCCTGAGCGCTATCGGACTTTATTCGTACATCTTCTGAGGCTAACTTCGGTAGCTTAACTCAAATAAACAGTGGAAATAAAACTATACTTTTCATGAAAAAATATTTTAAACTAATAATGAAAAGTATTATTAAGAATTAACGAAAAGGAAACTGGTTAAATTCAGATAACGTTACTTCCAAATATTAAAATCGCAAAAAATATAACATTTGATAAATAAATTTTTGGCAACCCTGCAATTCTCCCTCATACACCAGACTAGTTTAAGTTACCAATTTAGTAGTATCTCCTTCTCGGTTCTCGTGGCTTATTCCGAACTGGCTCGCGGAAAATAAAACCCAGCTCAATTTTCACGAAACTTATTTTTACAATGTCAATTATTTTCTTGCAAAACAAAGTGAAGTGCTTTATTCAGTCAGTCGTGAATGAAACAGACTCTTGTTTATTGAAATATTACCCTTATTGTCATTGAAAGAGACACACAATTTAAAATTTACTTTTGAATCGGAAGTTAAAGTGGCTTGACATTTTGAAAGTGTAGTTGGATATTAAATCTGAATCGATAAACTGATTTTTTTTTGTACGCTCCGCAACTTTTTAATTAAAAAGATATAAATTTCCGTACAAAACTATACATATCGACGGTTACTTAAAAGGCAATAGAGCATAAGCGACATTTTGGTCAAAAATGAGTTTTGAATGCTATCCTACTTGAATTTTTCCGTTCTTTCTAATGCGCTAACTCCCATAGCTCTACGATGATTTTTGTGTTGTTTATGCCCAAGCAAACAACTGAGTTTTCGAAGTATGGCGTTAATGTAACGGACAAGATTTTGGCCTTTTATATCCTAAAGGCGCTTGTGACATAAAAAAATCGTAAAACATCTTTAAAACCACATTAATAGAAATAAATGCCTTTACTTTTTTAATTTTAGAGCTGTTTTGATTTTAACGATATGATAGAAAATAAAAAAGTTATGCCATTTTTCGGTCATCTCAAATTTTAAACTGCTCTCCTGAACGATTTAGTTTATTTCGCTTATTTACTGCCTTTTAACCGACCATATTATTATGTAACATGTAACATCCCACATAAGTATTTAGGTGCAACGCGAAGGGTTAAATGAGCCTTATTTCATCTTCTTTCAGATCGTATTTTTAACAAACATGTCAAACACGTTACCCACCAACAAATCGACTTGAGCTCTTTTACTCTTATAATATTGTTAAGAATATGCGTGTTGTGTTTGTCTGTGTGAGTTCATAATAAAGTCTGTGAAGTCTTTCTAGAAATAAATAGATGTTAGATACTTGTATAATATGTATTTGATATTGATTTGTATTGTTCGAGATTGCTTGAGTGTTTGGTCGGATTTTATTCCCTCTCCCCTTTGACGATTTTCATTTGATATAACTATTGGCCCTTGGTCCTTTGCGCCTCTAACTTAATACAAAAAAAAAACCTGCAATATCATACAAGTTTGACATACATGTTTCTAAAAAACCCTGTTTCTAGGAGTGAACCAAAAAAATAAATTGTTTATATACCAAAACCAAAACCGAATTCGTTTGAGAATTTGTCTAGATTGAGTCCGGTCGATAGCTAAGTTGGTAGAGTGCTTGCATTCCATGCCGTGAGCCGGGTTCGATCCCTACCGAGGTTGTCAGAAATGATTTCCCGTTTCGGTGTTTATTTCAAATCCCAAAATAAAATACTGGCAAGGATTACTCAGCCTCCACAAGAAATGAGTACTAGCTTTCTCAGGAGCTGGGAAACCCCCACTTCAACTGATGTGGTTGGCGTAAGGCCGGCCCCCTACCTGTAAAAATAAATAGGTTCCACTCGCCACATGTGACCCTTTCGGGGATAACGCGGCAAGAAGATACGCTACATGTGTGCTTAGTTGCGTTTAGTTGAGAGTTCTAGTAGCACATGTGTGTAGGTAGGGCTGTGCGCGGCCCAGACACAGTTTACCGGTATTTACGGTAAGCGGTTGCGGGAAACTTGATTGCAACTTTATGGTAGAGTCCCTAAACACGGCTTTATTGATAAAAACTATTCCTTTCATCACTTACATACTCACATACATATCTACACACTAAGACGTTTAAGAAACACAGTTCATGAACTTTGTAATAATTATTATCAGGATGACTCATATGGTGAGTACTGTGTTTATGTGAATTACACCTAAAGAGCATTCTGCAAGCTTGTTGCTATAGAATGCGGCAATTACACATGTAAAACCCAGTTGCTTAAAAGCTTTGATGCAATTATTAGCATTTTTCCTTGACTTATTTGTTGGTATGAGGCTAACCACCCATACTGTAAGAAATGGTTCACTTTGCCACTGCCACTACGTGGACCTGTGGTGGCCGGCCTTTGGTAAAGCCATTTTAATTTTTCAACCTGGCGAAGAGTATTTGAAAAGAAAATGATATTTTTTGTGCTCCATCTGGAATCAAACTCATTACCATTTGATACCGAATCCTTTGCGTTAACCACTTAACTAGACTATGGACGCGTCAGAGAGTTTTACTCTCTTATGAAGTTGAAAAAACATTAATCTGTCATAGGCTAGTGGTAAACGAAATAGAATGTGTGAAGTTCGATGTCGATCGGATTACAAACTTTTTTTCCGGTCTGTTTTTTTAAGGCTGCCCCCTTAACCTGTGAAAATAAATCGATTCTACATGCAAAAATGGTGAAGTGAAACATGCCGGAGACCGCTAGTATTATAGAAATGTGTACAGTACCCTGAATACGAGTTACATGTTTAGCAAAACTTGAGTAAATTAAAAGTGTACGAAAATATTTAAACTTCGGTTTCAGTACCTACCCCGAGTACGAGTTGAATGTTTAGCATGCGTTTAAATACTTTCCAACACGCAACTTTAAGCAACTTTCCAACTTTAAACATGCTCGTACTCGGGGTACTGAAACCGAAGTTTAAATATTTCCTTAATCTTTTACTTTACTCAAGTTTTGCTAAGCATGCAATTCGTAACGCAGGTTACAGTTGCAAAAAAAAGTTCAATTTTAAATGGACTCGGCAAATTTAAAATGTGGGCAGTAGATTTGTTTTCATTTGTTCAGGCTAGAGGCAGTGCAGAGTGGCGTAACTTCAGTGCAAAATTTTGCCAGTATTTTGAAAAGAGACTGAATCGCTTGGAACTGTATTTAGCATAGCTGTCAGCTGCATACGTTTCACAGTAGGTACTGCAGAATAAACGAAAAATCTGATTATCAAAAAAACGTTTTTTTTTATATTATACTATGGATGACGTCATATAGCAGAGGATTTTTTTTATTGTGTCAGTCTTCAAAATCATTCAAATTTCATTTGAAATCAAAAAAAAAATTTTTTAACGTATTCAATTATTCCGATACAGGTCATCACAAAATTTCATCAAAATTTTACGTTTTCAGCAACAAAATTACCTTTGTGAATTTTCACAAACTTTATTGATAATACACAAACATACACTAATGGAGCTTTTTTGATTGCAGTGATTTCACGACTTTATTTTTATTTCTGTTTTCGTGTCCGAAGAGGAAAAGTTTAAAGTGAAATGGAGTTGCTGAAATGAAAACTTGGACGGCGCGATCCAGAGGAAAATGTTCTTTTTAAATCCCTTTGTTTGTTCCGAGAAAATGTGCCCTCTCTCCTTGACCATTTCCAATTTCCAACATTTCCTACAATTTCTACCAATCGTGGCAATGTGCACTTTACAATCCATAATCTATAATCTAAGTTGCAAAGATATGTTAACATTTCAGATTCATATTACGTTCATTCTCTCTGTAATGCCACACATGCCGCATGTGGACTTACAACATCAAAGACCCATTATCAGTAGGTATTATTACATTACAAGATCAAAAAACCTTATCTCAAATGAATATACAATTCTTGCCGACCTTCCCTGAAATAGGGGTAGCATCGACATAGTGAACCATTGCTTAGATTCTGAGTGGTCAGACTCATATCAACCTATAAGTTAAGGAACTATCATTGGTTGGTAATGAGGGGAGAAAGATGTGGAATATATGGATTACAGATTATAGATAGTTTATCGTTTCAAAGTATATCTAGGATCTATCATGTCATTTTCAAAACTCAATTGCACTTATATGAGAAGCTTTTCCTAAAAATGAAATCCTAACATGTACATGACCCAGGAAATATTTTGGCACGTTTTTTACACTTACTAAAACGTGGACAAATATTATGTTTACGTTGCGAACAGTGCAAAGCGCTCCCCATGGACATATTTGGAAAATTTTCAAAACGAAATCCAACCCGTACACTTTTATTCTGTTTGTAAAATAACCGGAAATTATTACATGGCTGAGTTCTGGTTTGATTTCCCGGAGGGTAAATAAATCAATACATATATTTATTCACTTATTACTTGATGCACATTATTTATGAACAAAAGAGTTAGTATGGAATTTATAATCTAAATAATTGCAAAAACATATTATCATTTAAAATCCATATCAAATGCATTTGCCCACAAACAGAGTCGTGTAAGTTCGCGCTTACAAATGCTGCTTGTGTACTTTCCAATTAAAATACAAGCCTCAAATGAGCATGAGCCCTGAAACCTTTGCAGATTTTTTGCGACCTGCTGCAGTGACATTTAGTGACATTGGCAAAGTGAACCATTTTATACAGTATGGTTGATCAGCATCATATCAACCTACAAGTTAAGGAATCAAAAAAAATGGTGATTGGTCTGCAATGTTGGCGGTTAGGGACTTTAATTCAATTTCCATACTGTGAAATTCAATGGAAAATATTTGATTGGCAATATACTGCGGGATATTTCAGCCCACCTTGATGTATGGAGTTGAAGCCTAAGCGATGAATGACGTTTAATTACTAAAATCCATTCATTTGAAATGCATTTACTAGGAAGTATCTACACATCCATGTAGAATCAATCTATAATCTGAGTTGCAAGGATACACATACATAGTATGAATATTCACGGAACACGGAAATCATTGCGCAAAGGTGAACCGTTTCTTTTTACAGTAAAAGTCTTGCTCATAAAAATCTACTTAAAAGTGCCTTATCGAAAATTAAACCTTCGTACTTGTAGTACTTGGAGTACTTCTTTATGCTGATGATGCTATAGTTTTAGCTGACTCGGCGGAGGAACTCCAAGCGATGTTAACCAAACTGAATGATGCGTTTTGTAAAAATAGCTTGAAAGTGAATGCGAATAAGACAAAAATATTAGTTTTTGACAGGAATGAAGTATGTGAGGAACTTACAGTTAATTTGAATGGAAAAAAAGTTGAAGTAGTGAATGAGTTTGACTATTTAGGAAGCAAGTTTGAGGCGAATGGTAAGATGACGAAGGAATTAGAGAAGCGTGCCAGCAAAGGAAGATGCGTGATAGGAGCGTTTGGTAGAATAGCGAAGAATAAAAGGATACCAAAGAAAATGAAAATGGCGGTACACAATTGTATATTGTTGCCGACACTGATGTATGGAAGCGAGTCATGGACGGTGAATGAAAGAGAAGTAAATAAGGTATGCACCGTAGAAATGGCTCATTTGAGAAGTATGACAGGAAAAACACTGAAAGATAGAGTGAGAAACGAATGGGTTATGAATGAATGCGGAGTAATAGAAAGCGTGAAAGTGAAAGTTCAAAGAAGTGTGATGCGATGGTTTGGACATATTGAAAGGATGAATGAAGACCGACTGACAAAAAGAGTGTATAAAGGGAATGTAATAGGTAAGCGTGGAAGGGGAAGACCTAGAAAAGAATGGATTGATCAGATAAGTGAGATTGCGAATGAATGGAATTTACAGAGTGGAAACAAGAGAAGAGCATGCATGAAAAGAGTGATGAAATTAGATGAGATGAAAGAAGTATGCAGGGACAGAGTCAAGTGGAGGCACTTATGTGGAGGTACTGGCCACCCCTAGAGGAATGGCGGCAGGATACAAGACAAGACAAGAAACCTTCCATAACAAAAACTGAAAAAGAAAAGTACCTAAATAACTTTGTGAGCTTTTTATCATAAAAATGAATAAATTTTTCATAATGGAAATCCATTTTCCACGATGCATTTTCTTCAGACTTTTCCGTCGCAATCTATCTCAAGATGAACAGTTACTTTCATCTCACTTCCTCCAACTTATCTTTCCTGTTTTTTTTTCAAAACAGAGCTGTACCTATCCGAATTAATTATCTGAATCTAAACTGCAAAGATAAGTATCATTTGAGATTCATATTTAATGCATTTCCACAAGCAGACATGCATAATTTCGCGCTTACACATGCCGCATGTGGACCTACAATATAAAAAAAACCCAATCTCAAATGAACATAATGAAGACAACAAAATGTATGTGAAAGATTTGCGGCAGATCGGCAACGCAACTAACGCAACTAATCTACACGTATAGTGTTACTCCTCACCGCGTTCTACCCAATGGAGTCGTATGTGTTAAGTGAACCTATTTATTTTTACAGATAACGGGGCCAGCCTTACCCCAACCACTTTAGTTGAAGTGGAGGTCTCTCAGCTCCCGAGGGTGCTGGTACTCATTTCTTGTGATGGCTGAATAAATTTTGACGATATTTTATTTTGGGCTTGAAAAAAACACCGAAATGGGATATCATTTCTGACACCCTCGGCGGGATTCGAACCCGAGCACTCGACATGGAATGCAAGCATTCTACCAACTGAGCTATTGACCTAGCATCTTCCATAATGATATTTTTAAAGTTAGTACCTTTGTGACCTAAATATTTATATACACTGGTCACCATCCTCTTGTTAAGGCAGTTCCTTATTGTGCTAGCCATTTGTCTTTGTTGTTTGATACCTCTTATAAAGGCAGTGCCTTGTTGTACTAGCCATTTGTCTCTTCTAGTAATAGCAGGGCCTTGTTACCCTAGTCATTAGTCTCTACTGGTCGCCATCCACTTGAGTTGTGAATAAAAGGCAACATCCATGAGCTGCTGTAGATATTGGAAGTGAAAAGATCTTGGGTAGCCTACGTACCTATATATTTTTGCCTTTTCAATATTCTCCCTGTACAATGCTTTCCTCAGAACACAAAAAAAACTATTATTAAATTTTTGAGCACCTGGAATAAAAATCATCTGCATTTACTAAAGCACGGTTATCCAGTCTTCTGACAATTGTGTCTTGCTTGAGAATTAACCCTTTTTTTAGCGACTGCCAAACTTGCACAAGGCTCTTAAGTTGTTATTCACACAAAAAAACAGCGCTCACCAAAATAATCTTCTTGATATTTATTAATCTGAAAGACTATTTATTTCCAAAAATATTCTGGATTGAAAAGATATGTTTACATACAAAAACTGATCATACACGTTCACGCAGTATTACAGCAACTGGTTCTTGCTTACTCTGGCCCATTTAATAAACCCACTTATTCGAATGCACTTTAAGGTGATTATTATAGAAAGACGGCAAGTACCAAATATATGAAATTAAGTTGTAATAAGAAGTATATATCAATTAATTAATTATTTTCGAAACATCATAGTTCGCCTCTGATCTTAAAATTATAATTTAAAAAAATAAGCGTTGAAACTTAATTGTGTTCTCTGTTAACTTCCTTTTTAATACTCTTAGCCTGAATAATTACTTTTTTAATAAATAAAAATTCGTAAATTAGTTTTCCAGTTTCAAGTGGGAATCAGATTTACAACAAAGTATTATTTGTCACCGAGTGAATGGTCAGCCTCATCTTAAATAAACATCATTTAAATAAAAACTATTTACTTTCAATTGGTGACAATAAACTAAAATAAAATACACATCAATTGTGCTTATACTTTTTTAATTGTTTTTTCTTAACCTTCGTGGACTCTTGAGGATGCTACTCGATGGACGAGCAAAATGTCATAAAAATCTAGTTGTTAATAAATTACTCCATTTGTCTTTATTTCATCGAAAGTAATTCCAGCAGAAATAATTAAGTGAACTGCATTCCTTTTCACAAAATTGTGTACAAATTCAAAATTTTCCAGTTGGACTAGAACAGCAAATTAATGACTTTTTAAGTACGACACTAAAAAGACAGAGACGACCTCAGTTTTCTCTATTTCTTTATCGTTGTGGTTGTGGAGGTCCTATCTTTCTACCCACAAGTCATTTAGATCTTTAAAAAGAACCACTCTCTTTCTCTCCCTTTCTTTCCTTTGTTTTCTCGATGTTTCTCTCTGTCTTTTTTCTGTAAAGTGCTGTAGCAGGGAATTACCATCCTCATTTAACAGGCACTTTTAAAAAACAGAGATGAATACAAGAGTGTACACGTTACAAAAAAAACAGTTTCGCTTAAATTTTTAAACATTCCTTAAATAGTTTAAGATAACTAATAACAACAACTCCTGTATTTATATATTATGGAGAGCTCCTGAGATGTCTATAATCTATAATCTTTAATTAAAGTTGCAGAGATATATTAACATTTAAGGCTCTCAAATGCATGCCCACAAACACACACGTATGGTTCACGCTTACAAACGCTGAATTTGCCCTTACAAATAAAATCCAAACCTCAAATGAGCATAAGCCTTTTACTTTTATCCTAAATACTTTTATCTCAAAATGCGCAGTCAATGATATTCTATCTCTCATACTTTCATTTGATTATATATATTTTATGCAAAAAGAGATTTAAAAGTTTGAAGAGATGAAAATGTGAAAAACTATTTTCTCAACCTTGCTCTTCCCATCTATATTGTTTAAAAGAGTCTGATTTTTCCTTTGTTATATTCAGTATTTTATTAGTTTTTTACCATACCAATTTAAATACAATTTCGCTCTTTGTATAAAGACAGGTACTTCAATATAAACGAATAACTATGTTTATTCTAAATTGAACATTATAAAGATTCATATTTAATGTATAAACATAAGTTGCGCATGAGGATTCATCATTAGTAAAATTAATGAATACAAACTCTTGCCGCCCTTCCCTGAATCAGGGAGGGAATTGGCAAAACTAAACCATTGGGTTATTAGCCTCATACCAACCTTTAAAAGTCGAAGAACAAAAATAATAATATTTTAAGTAGATAAAAACAAACAAAAAAATATGAAAAATCTATGAAATACACAAAACAATAAAATGAATTTCATTTTTTTGCAATTTATTTTGTAATATTTTGTTTTAATACTAAATTAATTCTGGAAATTCTATATTTTCCTCGATAATGTACCATCTGTAAATACGTCTGTTTATTAGATTTTTCTTTTCAAAGACTTGTGACAAATAAGCATTTTATTGAAAAAATCGAGATGTTGGCAAAATGGTTGTTTACTTTGGAATCAAATATGTTAAGAAATCAATATGTCTAGCGGCTGTAGATTCAATTTAATTCCATTATATGGATGAAAAAAATAAACTTCGAGTATGTCTGCTGTTTACTGTGTGTAACTGTTACTCTTGCGACATTTTAAGGGGTTTCCAAACCCACTGCAGAACTGCCTCCACTTCTTTCCATCCTAGTATACTTGCATCTCTAGGGTACTCTACACGTTCTCTGAAAATTTGATTAAAATCTGTGCCAGGCATAATATCGATTTTTGATACTATTTTTACAAGTATGGATAGGCACTATAAACTACAAAAGATAGGCTCAATGTATTCATTTCCACCACCTCTTTCATTTGTTTTTATTTTTATTTTACACCCACTCTGTATCTCCCATTCTGATAAAGCCATACTTTTTTCGGTATTCCTATTTCTCTATTTATATATATGTAGGTACCTTCCTATACCTTGTCAATCTTTCATCATTATTTTTTTCTAGATGTCCAATTTATCTCATTACATAACTTTCACAAATTTTACTTTCAGTTTGCATTTTCTTTTCCTTCTCTACATTTAACTTTCAAAAATATATGTCTTCTACCCGTCCGATCGATAGTCCAGTCGGTGAACGCTTCCCATCAAAACCAAAGACCTAGATTTTGATCCGTATCAAGGGTGTCAGAAATGATTTACCGTTTTGATGTTTATTGCATACCTGAAAATCATAGAACCGGCAAGGTTTAATAAGCCTTCACAAGAAATGTTAAACAGCCCCCTCGTGAGAAGGAACCTCCACTTCAAGTGAAGAGGTTGGGGTAAGGCTAGCCTCGTTACCTGTAAACAGTAAATAGGTTCCACTTGACTCATGCGACCCTTTCGGGTACAACGCAATAAGAAGTTGCACTAAGTGTAAAGATTAGTTTCGTTTTCGTTATCAGTACCCGTTACAAAAGTTCACCCAGCTTTACAGCAACTGGTTCTTCTTAGAATTGGCACTGAATAACGACAATCGGACTAGCAGAGGGCTCTTGAGATACGATGCACACGAAAACAGCGCTCATCAAATAAATCAGCCTTTGTTTTAATCAAAACGACGGAAAGTGATAATAAATCGTTAGTTTATTACTGAATCAGATAAAAACAAAACATAAATAATTCATTCAACCTGGCATTAAGTTGACACTCCATTTATAACTAATAACATTCTGAACTAAATGTGTTTGTCCATTAATTACAATACACCTAAGTCAGTGGTTCTAAATCAGTGGTTTGCGGACCACGGTTAGTCCGGGAAAAATTTAAGAATTGTCAGCTAACGTTTATTCAATTGAAATAAAGAAGTTTCCGACGCAATTAAATTTTATGGAATCAATCAGTTCTATTTACGTAACATTTGATCCATAGATGATCTACAGATCTTTTTTTTTGTTGTACAAATTCACTTTATGTGGCGAATGAGTCTTGGATTTCTTGTTGTGAACTACACAGTAAAAACATATTTTTTCTTCTATTTTACGGTATTATTTAAAAATTCCTGAATGAAAGAATCATGCAAGGGCCGAAAAATATGGTGGTTGAAGTGCAATGTTGGCAGCTATTTTTTTAATACGAATGATTCATTGAGATTTTTTTCTACTAAAGAGCTTTATTGAATTTATTTGCGTTTGTATGCAGTCAAATGTTTATGATGATTTTTGGTCCTTGACTCATTTGTTAGTATTAAACTGCCCACACATTGGTTCAAATTGATATCGTCACTCCTAATCCAGGAAAAGGCGGCAAGAAATGCAGTGCTTATGTTCAGTCGAAATGTTTGCTTTTATTTTGTAAACAACATGCTTATGCAAGCCCAAACTTACTTATGTCTCTTTGTGGGCATAAATGTGAATTCTAAATGATGATTTATCTTCACAACTAAGATTATAGATTGTAAAAGTTCTAACGAATTCATTTAAATAATATTTGTAACAAAAAATGATAGCACATACATACATACTGAAAGGAAATGACAAAAAAAAATATTTCTGAAAATATCTCTCACTATGTTACCTGATGAATTTACCAACCACTGGCTTAGATCATTGTTAAGATTTACTATAAACTTAGAGCTTCAATATCTACCCCCGTCACCCTAGCGTACTTTGTAGGAAAATCAATTACTGGCGAACGTCAAACGCTTCGATTTTAGGGTGAAGGGGATAACAAACGGCCACGCTGAATTTCCACCAGACAAATCCCTTATATGTTATTATTATATACCAGCAGTACAAGAAGTGCTTCACTATGAAATTCGTGGATGTTGAACCTATTTATTTTACCTTGTGAGGAGGTAGGTAGTGAATTTTCTTGCTCCCGTAGGTTTTTTCCAAAGTTTCCTTTTGAAAATTGTTTTAATATTATTTGATCGATCTCAAGCTTTCCACAGAGTAACTAAGACGTTTCCTAAAAAGCTCAGCCATCAATATTAATAATTTTGTGATTTACATCACTACAAAAGCGCAAATCAATTAGCAAAGAGAAAGTGGTTTCAGATTTTTTTAATTTTTCAATAACAATTGTATTGCATACAATTTTTTTTTTTAATGTATTTTTTTGAAAAAAAAACATTGGTGCTGGTTTTTCAGATGATCTTTTCTAAAGTCAAATTTTATAAGCTCTAAAACTTATAAATGTAAGAAGAAAATGGAAAAAAGGGCAGACAATAGAAAAATAACGAAATAAATGATAATTATATTTAATCCAATCGATGTCTAACTTTACAGAATTTGTTTTGAGAGTAATCTATACGCTTCCTGAAAAAATATTAAAATCTGTTTATCACAACACATTTCTTCAATAGTTGTCGACATCAAATTTTGCATGATCTTTAAGGAAATATACACGCTTTCTAAAATTGTTAACAAAATCTGTAAAGCATCAATTTTCGATGTTTCATTTTTATGAGTATAGATGCCAAACCACTACAAAAGAGATGGTCAATTCTATGAAATGAGATTTTTCCAATCAAACGTGAAATAGGCACCCTTAAGATGACAAAATAACAACCTCTGATGTGGGTCCAATGCGAAAAAAAATAATTGAAGGTTGTAAGTGTGATTGGGACATTTTTTTGGTTAAAAATTCGTTAAAAAGGAATGATTTCTTATTACAAACGTAACCTTCATTTTGGGGAATTTAATTGAAGTCTATAATGACCATTTGAGTATTTTTTGTAAAAAAAAAGGGATCGTTCAATGCGAATATTTTTGAATGAAAGCATTTTTGTTCTCTAACTAAAATTCGATCAAAATTATTCTTTTAATTTCAATTGCAAAGATATTGCATCCCCAGATATAGTCTCATAGACGCAACTATGTAAGCTACACATATAGTGTAACTTCCTGCCTGCGTTATCCCTGAAGGGGCGATTCGGGACCTATTTAATTTTACGTGTAAGGGGGCTGGCCTCACACCAACCACTTTCAGTTGATGTGGGGGTTTCCCAGCTCCCGGGCGGGCTGGTTCTCATTTTTTGTGAAGGCTGAGTAAACCTTGAGATTGAACCCTTGCTCTCGGCATGGAATGCAAGCATTCTACCAGTTGAGCTATCGATCTTTTTACGAGCTTGTTCGTCGTCGCTACAAATCGCCAATTCTCAAGCAAGACCCAGTTGCTGTAAGGCTGGATAGACCTTTGGTGACCGGTCATTGGTAAAGGTGTGTGAATTTTTCAACCCAGCGAAGAACAAATTTGAAAATATATGTAAATGGTATTTTTTTGTGCTCCGCCGGGATTCGAACCCACAACCTTCCATTCAGAGTCCGAAGTGTTACCACTGAACTACGGGCCGGTACAGACAAGTAAAATATATGGTGTTTTGAGTTCAATGTGCCATTCGAAAATATATCAGGCTACTGTCATAACTCATAGAGTTATTAATATTAAAATGAGAGGTATATGGTGGCACCCTATTTTCAATTTAGTTCACCCTAAGGCCTAATGTATCGTAAGTGTCTGCAAAAACCATCAAACTTGTTTTTCTCAATTTGTCGCTTTTTGACTAGTGGCGCCATATATGATATAGATATGCAATACACGCCCACAAGCAGGCACATGTAATATTGCACTAACACAAGCTGCATGTGTATATCTAGTACTTACAAAATAAGACCCAAAACCGCATATGAATTTAAAGGCTTCGTAAAACAGGAAGCGTTTTTGACGCGCGTCAAGACGCTAAAACGCCCCCGTTTTGCGTCGCGTTGTGACGCTGAGCTGTGTTGGAATGACCATGTCTACACCTCATCTCCTTAGAGCTTGTTTGTCTTATGTCTATCAGAGGTTATTTCACATGAGCAATGTTTGTATTTTTACTAGACCAATGTATCTTATAAAAACTGGAAATTGATATTAAAAATATTTAAAACAACTGTCACAGTATTGTGTTTTATGTTTTTTTCTTAGCTCAGATTGTGTAGAATGTGATTCTTCAGACAATTTCATTGGCAGGCCAACTTTGAATCAAATGGTAGATAAGCCAAACAACAAATATAGCAGTACGCGATGATCTGTCACAGCGACTGGACGTCGCCTTGCATTTTATTACAAAAAAATATTTGACGCCGGGCGTTTTTTCTGTCAAAAGTTTAAATTTTTACTGAAAAAAATATTGAATGTTTTCGAAAACACCGGAGCTTGTATACAAGAAACAGTGCTTTTAAAAGTGTTTTCACAAATACAAGGTTTTGCTAGATAATGCACAAAGCAGATACAACTCATCTTGGTTTAGTCGCTGAACATCGTGCCTAGAAGGTGATGACGACTGAATAGCTTCGAAGTCGTTCAGATATAAGTACGCGACGTTTCGCTGCCGCCTTGACACTCGGTAGAAACGTTGTCACTTACCGTCTTTCTCTAAAACAGGGGTGACATTGGCAAAAGTGAACCAATTTTTAAATTATGGGTGGTAAGCCTCATACCAACATATAAGTCAAGGAAAAAAAAGCAGTACCACAAGCATGCGACTTTACGTTTAAAGTCTACAAAAGCGTTATCCCAAAACTGTATGGAAAATAAAACTAGTGGCGCTGTTTTAGTTTCCATACATTTTCCGGCCAACACTATGGTTAAGTTTTCACGTCAAGTTTGATACTTGGGATGTGGGAACTGGAATTCAATCACTTAGTGAACTAGGCCGTGTGTTATTATACCTACTAATAAATAAATCAATTAATTAATTAGTTAATTATTTATACTAATTAACGTATAAATGACCTATCTATTACCATAGGAAATTATCATTTATACTTGTATCCACCCGCCATTCCGCTAGGGTTGGCCAGTACCTCAACAGATAAGACTCCGCTTAATTATATCCTTCCATACTACTTTAATCTCCTTTACATTCATCACTTTTTTCTCACCCTGCAGATTTCAGTCATTTACAATCGCGCTTATTTGATCAATCCATTTTTTCCTTGGTCTTTCCCTTTCACGCGTACCTTTGACATTTACTTTATACACTCTTTTTGTAAGTCCTCCATTGTCCATTCTTTCGAGATGCCCGTACCATCTCAATGTACAACTTTGTACTTTCAATCTCTCATATTCTCATTTGTACAGCGCATTCATGACCAAGTCATTTCCGACCCTATAAATCAGAGTCATAAAAAACACAACTAAACGCAACTATAATAATATATAATCTTAGTTGCAAGGATATATTCATTTGAAGCTCTCAAATGTACCTATGCCCAAAAACAAACACGTGTAGTTCGCGCTTACAAATGCTGAATGTGTACTTACAAATAAAATCCAAACCTCAAATGAACATAAGCCCTACAACTTTTGCCGACCTTCCCTGACACAGGGGTGACATTGGTAAAGTGAACCATTTTTTACAGTACGGTTGGTCAGCCTCATACCAACCTATAAGTCAAGGAATACAAATAATAAATAACATCTAAAATAAAATTATTTTTTCTTTAACGTAGTTTAATTTTCACAATAATATTTTATATCTCGAGCACTTTCGGCCATCAATATTCAGGTCATTATCAAGAGTCTTAATATTGATGGTCGAAAGTGCTCGAGATATAAAATATTATTGTGAAAATTAAACTACGTTAAAGAAAAAATAATTTTATTTAAAAAAAAATAATTTTCACTGTGTGAATACACAAACCCTACAAAATCTAATAACATTTAAGTATAAAAAATAACAAAATCTTAAAAAGAAATCTATACAAAAAGTCAATTATTTTCCATACAAAAAATGTAACAAATTAATAAACCAACATTACAAATCAACATTGCAGATAAGCCGCCACTTCTTCCTGTCCTTGCATACTTCTTTCATTTCATCCAGAGTCATAACCTTTAATCATACAAGCCCTCCTTTTATTATGACTCTGGATATCCCATACATTCGCTATTTCATAAATTTGATCCATCCATACTTTTCTCGGTCTTCCTCTCCCACGACATCCATCTATTCTACCAACACATACTTTTTTCGTCAGTCTTTCATCACTCATTCTCTCCATGTGCCCGAACCATCTTAGCAAACTTCTTTTAATCTTCACTTTAACACTTTCCCTTACATCACATTCTTCTCTTACAAAATCATTCCTCACTTGTCACTTCGTTTTTTCCCAATCATACTTCTTAGATAGTCCATTTCTACTGTATGGACTTTACTAATTTCCCTTTCACTCACCGTCCAGGCTTCACTTCCATACATCAAGGTGGGCACTAGTATGCCACCGTGCACCGCCAATCTAACATTTTTTGAGAGATTTTGGTTCCTGGCGATGCAATCGGTAGCACCCAGTAGGTACACGCCTTTCATTATTCTTCTTTTAAATTCACCGGCCATTCTTCCATCTTTTTCAAACTTACTTCCCAAATAAACAAACTCATTTACTACATCTACATATTTTCATCGTCTCTTTCAAAAATCAAAACTTTCGTCTTTCTTGCATTCAACTTCAAATGATTACCTATCAAAGCTTTGTTCAATCTAGAGCGCATTGTTTGCAATTCTATTGCTGAATCAGATACAAGGACTGCATCATCCGCAAACAGTAGAACACTCACTTTGCTCTCTCCTATCATTAATCCACAATCATCAAGTCTAGCATCTCGAACACACTTGTCCATGACTATGTTAAATAGCCATGGGCTCATCACACATCCTTGCCTTACACCCTTAAAAAATTCAAACCTTTCACTATACTCACCGTCACTACGCCATGCTATTCTCATAGTTTGCATGCATTGCATTGAGGAAGCTACACATATAGTGTAACTTACACCAAACTAGTACACCATAATTTCAATGCCGGCATCCTGGAAGATGACCTTTACCATGTCTCTTATGACTCTCCAGTCCCGTCCTGCTGAGGCGCTGCCCATCTTCGGCAAGGCCAGCCTCGAAATGCGTTATAGTTGTATATTCTATACAAATGTATCTACCTATTCCGACAACTTTTTTCTGCGATATAGTAGAGCGATTTATTTCATGCTATTTTTCTATAAATATCTAATTCATTTCTAATGACTTATTCGTCAGACCAAAGTTAATTAACTCAAGGCGTCCATGCAATTATTCCTGCAGCGTGAAACGATCAATTTTCCTGAAAATTAATTAATATTTTTGAATAACGAGCTGACGCGTCACTGCGAATCTCTATTTCTTTATTCAGTTACTTCACTAAATAAACGTTTTACTTTTCAATAGATATGTATATTAATTTTATCTTCTTAATATTAGAGTGAAAAAAATATATTACTTACTAGAATATATTGACAACACACGATAAATATATCAAAAAAACATCAAACAAAAAATCTTACTACTCGTACAAAATGTCACCAAAAAAGGATTTTAAGGTACGTATTTATTTATTCCATTTTCATATGTGCTTACTTTTGCCGTGTTTTATTTTGGTGATTTTTCATTTGGTTTATTTAAAAAATGATTATTCATTTATTTTAACAGATGTCTTAACAGATTTTTATAAAGTAAATAGTTTGAGAGAAAATACGGATAAACTTTAATTAATTCATAAAATTTATGTTTAATTAAAATACTTTTTTAACTTTGTTACAATTCACTTGAGTTTTATTTTTTAAAAAACACAACCAGTTTCGGGAGAAGCAGTACCTCCCATCTTCAGGTGTAAATATCAACTAACATAAAATACAAAATTACCAAATTAAGCAAGGATTTAATTTGTAGTACTGGTGGGGGTAAGTGGGGGGCGGGGCTTAATTGGAAACAAAGAAAGTAATGGCGAAGTGTTACACCTGAAGATGGGAGGTACTGCTTCTCCCGAAACTGGTTGTGTTTTTTAAAAAATAAAACTCAAGTGAATTGTAACAAAGTTAAAAAAGTATTTTAATTAATTAAAATGTGCTTTCACAAAGTTACTGCCCAAAATCTAAATAATATAAATTTATGTTTATTAAAAAAAAACCTTCAGAACTAATAAATAATCTGTAGGTATCTATAATCTATAATCTATAATCTAAGTTGCAAGGATATATTCATTCAAAGCTCTCAGATGTATGCCCACAAACAAACACGTGTAGTTCGCGCTTACAAATGCTGATTGTGTACTTACAAATAAAATCCAAACCTCAAATGAACATAAGCCCTGCAACTCTTGCCGACATTCCCTGAAACAGGGAATATCCATATTGAATTACAATATTTAATGTTTACTTAATCGTTACTGCTATAATTTATTTAGCAGTAACGATTATATTTAAGATTCATATTTAATGCATGCCTTTAAAAGTTCACACGTCGTTCGTGACGTAAATCTGTACCATATACCACAGTTCCATACTAATAAAGCTTATTTTTGGTACAAAAGCAATCAGTAAAGAATCCTCACAGAAATAAAAGCATTAATCTTCATTTTTAATTATCTTTTAAACCCGTCTTATATTTTGAATACACGTGTCAGTTAATTTATCTGATACGACAAAAGTTGAGGACGATCCCACAGCGCCTTTCAGTTCTTGATGTCGAATTAAGATTAGCTCAATTGCCCCACAGATTATTCAGGGATGAACGAGGCAGATCATGAAATACAGACAGACATTCAGCCAAAAGTAGTCCTCAAAATATAGATTTTATAATGTTAAAGGCTCGTTTAGGAGGGCCTAGAAAATAAGTCATCTTCAAAGCATTTCATTTGCTTGAACGTACCACGTTCTTGAAAAAGTATGGTTGGTAAAAATTAAAAGACTAAGAAGATTCAATTGAGACAGCTGATGTCCTGGCTAGGAAATATAAGTGAGTGGACTGGCATCCGATGTGTGAAGAGCTGTTCCTGAGGGCGTAGAGTAGCGTAGGAGATCCCGATAGGCCACATAAAAATTATGTAATGTGGTAAAGTGATTGAAATGCAAAGACAAACAAATGCACAAAGGAAATGTGTCATGTGAGGAAAAAGAAGACAAACTAGTAAAACAAGTTATCCGAAGTGAAGACCTGTAATAACAATATCTAGCATTAATTTTATTTTTGCTCCCAAGCTGCAGAAATAACCTGCTGAAGGTTATGACTTAAGGGAAGGCAATGGCTTTGCTCAATGAGATCTCATTGTCTGTTGATATCTTCCACCTGAGAGAGATTCAGCTTAGACAAAGGCTTACGTTTCTGTTAAACTGATCCATTTTTTTTTTAATTATTTGTTGAAACTATGCCTTATTCTATAATCTATCATGTTAATTGCAAATATTATTTACTGCACCAGAACAACAGGATGCCCTTTTTAATACATATCTGTCAGATGAGAGGAAAAAGTTGGTGGTCACATATTCCAGAAAGTAGATAAGTTGATTGTGAATATAATCTACGATCTATAATCTTAGTTGTGAAGATATGTTACATTCAAGATTCATATCACATGCATTCCCATAAGCAGACACGAATAAGTTCGCGCTTACACATACCGCATGTGGACTTATAACCTAAAACCCAATCTCAAATGAACATAAATCGTGCCGACTTTCCCTGATACAGGGGTGACATTGGCAAAGTGAACCATTTTTAACAGTATGAGTGGTTAGCTTCATACCAACCTATTAGTCGCTTCGCTTCGTATTAGTAGTTCGCTTCGCCAAATAAAGGCAATAAGAAAATGTCTGCCGTCAGATGCGGTTAAGACCCTGGTGAGTGCGTTTGTGATGTCTCGGATTGACTATTGCTCGACGCTTTATAGTGGTCAGCCGAAGAAACAGTTTAATCGCTTTCAATCTGTGTTGAATTCGGCAGCAAGACTCATATTCGGGATTCCCAAATTCGCTCACATCACCCCGCTGTTAAAAAAACGTCATTGGCTTCGTTTCCCGGTGAGGGTGGTCTTCCGTGTTTGTTTAATGGTATATAAAGCCATCAATGGCTTGGCCCCACCTTATCTGGCTGATATGATTTCACCTGTTGAAATGGGTGTTAGGAGGCAGACACTCAGATCTGCGGGTGATGGAGTAGTCAATTTGGTTCAGCCGCGCCGTCAGATTCGTACAAACTTCGGAGACCGCGCTTTCCGTGTTGCGGGGCCGGTGGAGTGGAACAGACTGCCACCCGGAGTGAAGAACTCCAAATCTGTGGGTGTATTTCGAGGAGCACTCAAGAAACACTTGTTTAGAAAGTCTTATCCATGATCGGAGAGGGCCCTTGAGGTGTGACACACACAAAAACGGCGCTCTCTTATCATGTGTAATTTAAAATAAATCAGCCTGTTATTATTATTATTATTAGTCAAGGAATTAAGAATATTACACTAACTAGGCGTTGCCTGAAAAGTGTTTCATTTTCTAAAATAAATCTATTGCCTTTTTAGAATCCATCATTTCTTAGTGAACTAATCTTTTATGAACAAGCCTTAGACGTGAATTAATCTAAATACAAAGGGAAACCAAATCTTCAATCACTTTATTGAAACCGACAAAATCATTTCAGATCCAGGATTGTTATGATGGTGAAGAGTCTCACACTGGATAGAGGGCTTTCTGTAAATTAAAGTGGGACTCCATTGAACAAAGTAAAATTGGAGCTGGTTGTGAAGAGTTGTTCAGTCTTGACGTTGTAAAGAAAGCAAAGTAAAGTTTAAATTCATCAAAGAGACTAGAACGTGTATAGAAGAAACGAGAAAACATTGGGGCGTCTATCTACATACACTCTAAGTTCAATCAACAAAAATCAATCAACATTTCGAATCCAAATAAATATGAATATGGAATGCATTTCAATGCATACCTACAAGCAAACATGCTAATTCTACCAACGTCATTACCAATTTCTTATGCAAGACCCTGTTGCCACAAGGCTTGATAAACCTTTCTGACCAGTCTTTGAGAAAAAAAATGATTAATTTTATATCATAAATATTATTAAATGTATGTTGTTAAATTTAAAAGAAAATTCACGGGTGCTACGCAGTTTGCCTAGAAATCAGGCGCTAAAATAATTAAAATATCATGTACGAGGAACAAGAGGAAGTGAAAGCTACTGTAGAAAGGGGTGAGTTGAAAATCACTTCATTTGAAGTCCCATTACTACCTAAATCTTATTTTTAGAAAAAAAGAAATGCACTGTTTTTATTTTGCTTGTAAATCCTTCCATGAAGGGCTGTTTTATTTTTCAAGTTTAAAAACGTTTCATACAATATTATTGTGTTAGGTTAATCCTAAACGTAATTGAAATAACGTTTTTCACAGATTTCTGTATTTATTAAATAACGTTCGTCGAATCAATTGCTCGCTCGAGTAGCCTCGAGGCAGTAGAAATTTCTGGAAGCTAAGGGAAGGGCGATTCAAAGTTCTTGGAATATGATACAAATAATGATTTTCACTGAAAGGCAGATCGCGGTTTTGTAAAACAAAAGCATCTGAACCTACAGGAATACATCAACATCTTGGTACAGGTTGCTCAACACGGAGCACAGTTTTTCGTTAAAAGATGTTGAGAGGGCTTTGATCCTGTTTTTTCAATATTTGTTCAGAAGCATAATATGTGAGGACAGGTTTAAGAGTGTTTTGTTGACCTATATGAATATTGTACCTGTACAAAACTATAAATTTAGGTACTTTTTTTCATATATTCTTGTTTGCCGTAGGTACTAGAGATTATCATTATTTACATTTCAATTTTCCATACTTAAGTATATACGAGTAAGTAACAACAATATTATGAACTTTGAACTAAATACTGTAATATTTCAAGATATTTTGATTTTAAAATACACCTATCAATAATAATACCTAATATCATTTGACAACATCTCATCCTCTATTGTTTATGGCAGCGGTTTCCAAAGTGGGGGGCGCGCCTCCCAGGGGAGGCGCGAGCTATGGCTAGGGGAGCCGCCAAAAATGTGTCTATAGTAGTATAAGTATGAATATTAAGAAATAAAACGTAGAAAGGGAGGCGCGAAAAAAAAAACGTACAAAGGGAGGCGCAAAACATTTTTTTTCTTTTTAGGGAGGTTTGGTAGCATAAAGTTTGGAAACCGCTGGTCTATGGGCATGATTCGTCGATGGAGAATGTAACTGCATTACCGACCGATCATAATGGCGGCCGGCGGCTGCGTGTCGTGTAGGTACCACATGAGGACAATTTGTTAATCGACTAACTTAATTGTGTTAATGACAATGCTAGCCCATCAATAATTAAAAACATTTTACACAAAACGACGTATTCAGCATACGTTCATGCAATGATTTTAAACCACCTACCCTGCTTGGAAGCTCTATGTAGATTTTAGTTTAGGTTTTGTTCCAACTTTGTAAGGAGGAAGCCCAACTAATATAGTACTTAATTCAATGACTTAATTCGATATAGCAACACTGTCGGAAGATGAATCTTAAGTGAACAAAGTATAAGTCGTCCAAGAACATCAGAATCTGAAGCGGCTCATGGATGTCGCCTCCTATTTATAACCCAAGAGGATGGGATGACGACCAGCAGAGGTAAATGGCTAGCCCAACAAGACAATTGTTTCAGAAGATCTAATCTAATCTAAGCTGCAAAGATATTTATCATTTAAAATTTATAGTAAATGCATACCCACAAGCAGATATGTATAATTTCGCGCTAACACATGCCGCATGTGGACCTACAATATAAAAACCCAATCTCAAATGAACATAAGCCTTGCAACTCTTGCCGTCCTTTCCTGAAACAGGGGTGACATTGGCAAAGTGAACCATTTTTTACAGTATGGGTGGTCAGCCGCATAAAGTCAAGGAACGATGATGACTCGATATCGAACCCAAGCCTCCGTCTCGGAACGCAAATGCTCTTTCGATTGGTTTCTAACCCTAGGTACATGCGCAATGAGGTCCGCACTTTAACTGGCATAGACATTATTGTGTCATCACTCCTCCGGGTTGCTAGGGAAAAGGCATATTATTAAGTATAAATATTTTGTTATTGGTTACTAAGGGTAGCAGTCCCATACAAGATTGACGTTAGTTTCCCGAGAAAAAAGTTCTAATCTAAGTTGCAAAGATACCTATGTTACATTGGAGATTCACATTATATGCATTCTCACAAGCAAACACGTACAAGTTCGCGCGTTCACATGCCGCATGTGAACCTATAACATAAAAACCCAAAAATGAAATGGACATACACCCGCAACTCTTGTCGTCTTTCCCTGAAACAGGGGTGACATTGGCAAAGTGAACCATTTTTTACAGCATGAGTGGTCAGCCGCATACCAACCTATAAGTTAAGGAACAGTTCCAAATTAAAAAATGTAAACACCTTCAAGCTTGCTCATTGCTGAAGAGCGATAATTACTAACAATACCTACTTACCCGCTTGCTGTTAGATTTGACGAACCTTTGTGACCGGTATAATAAAAGCGTATGAATGTAGTCCGCACAAAAAACACCTCGAATGGATGACGTCACACGCATACTAAATAAATACTTGCATCAACCCTGCATTTAATGTCACAGCATTGTGAAATATACGCGCACTGACACCCGATGGATGAATTCGGTCCGCAGCTCTTTGGAATAAACGCAGATCTTAGTAAGAGTTGTCAGCAAAGTTCATTAATCTTTTTCTCTATTATCACGATATAATTTGTACATTTTTATTCGTTTATAAACACATTTTTTTCGTGGGCAATAAAATATATCATTATTCATTTCTCTCTACATCATGAACTGCAAAGAAACAAATAAAAGTTCTTTTTAATTATAATAATCAGGAGGTTCATCCAGACGCAAGTAATGTATTCTGAAATAAACTGAAGAAAAGCGGGTCGAGAAGACGTGAAAGGAAAAAAGAGAGCACCTTATACAGTTTGTTCCAATAAATACAATGATGAGATTTTAATTTAAAATGTATCAGAGATATTCAACGGCGATGGAAAAGGATCGGTCCTCGTTCTCTTTAACCTTTTACTCATAATCATTTTACGCTTAAATTAATATATGTAGGCGATCATTCTTATACTATCTAGGTTTTTAGCAGTAACTTTGTGAAAGTTCATCTTTACATTTTTTTTTAAATAAAAAACTTTGTTTAAATTCACTGTGAATTTAAACAAAGCGATCATTATTCCTTGAGTGATAGATAGGTGTGAGGCTGACCAACCATACCATAAAGAATGATACACCTTTGACAATGTCACCCCTGTTATAGGGAAAGGCAGAAAAGTTGCACAGCTTATTCTTTTTCTTCTTCTTTGGTTAGTTGCGTATTCAAGTCGATAGCTTAGTTGGTAGAACGTATTCGGCTAAAGCGAGAATGAATGGGTTCTAATCTGCATGTCTCAAAACTGGATTAGGGATATTCAGCCTTCCAACAAATGAAAATCTTTTATCAATATAATTTACGTCGTAAAGATACATTAAAATTTAAGACTTTGAAACCTTGAAGTTCCTCATTCGGCAGCTCAAAAAAATGTAGAAACGTCTTGCAGAAAAATAAATTCTTTAGTTGGTTTGCCATCACTGCGTCAGACAGTGAAGTGTTCCTTCTTCATTATTATCATCCTCTTCATGCTGACCTGATTGCAGAAGCCTTCAGTACTCCGAGTATAAAATTTTACGTTTCAACGCAACCATCGCGTTTTCTCAAAAAAATATACAGAACCTGAAACGCTCACTAGACGCCGCCGCCTTAGTTCCAGTTAAACGCTCTGGTTGAGTTGGAACAGAATGCTTTAGTACAAGCCTCCTTCCTTCCCATCTTGAAGAGGATAAAAACACTCCACAGTGTAATTAAACTCGATCACCACTCGATACCGTTCGGTAGTCTTGTGGTCAACATCTTAGACTTTATATCATGTACGTAGTGGGTTCTAGATCCCAGTGACGCCCAAAAATAATGTACCATTAAAGTTTCAAAGAAAAAAAAATGAGCTGCACATATAGTACAACTTCTTACCGCGTTGTCCCCGAAGGAGACGCATTATGGCGTTTGGAACTTACTTATTTTGACGGGAAAGAACCTTTCGCTAATAATAATAATAAGATGAGGATGATTTATTTGGTGAGCGCTGTTTTTGTGTGTATCACACCTCACGTTCGATAATTCTCAAGCAAGACCCAGTTGCTGTAAGACTGGATGGACCTTTTTTTAAGCTAACCTCTTTTTGTAAAGTTAGAGTTTACCAGGATTACTCAGGATTCCTTCCTCGCCATCTTGAGTTGGATAAAAACACTCCAAGTGTAATTAAACTCAACAGCCACTCTGTACAGACTCTCCACAATGTACAGAATACTCAATTATTCTGTTGCGCAAAATGGAAATAATCAAATATTCAAATTTATCTCGAGGAAAAACTGGGTGTAAGTAAGCTGTGAAAGTGGGTACTTCAGAGCAAAAAATAATAATGCGTACCTCTTATCTCAAAAAATAATATTAAAAAGTGGTAAATTTGCGAAGTGGGTTAAGATTTTGGTTTTTTACTTTTTGGATCTGTTGTTTACTTTTAAAAAGCGGATGAAGCACTCCGTAGGATGGTCTTAAGATCAGGAAGGTCGTAGGAATCTGATTAACGGGTTTAAAAATGATCCCAAGAAAAGTCTTAATGTTAATATTATGTCAATACCAATTTTCGAGAGAAGTAGCACATAAACAGCAATCATTTTATATTTAAGAATTGACCCGGTTTTTACGAAGAAATGTTTTTTGCAATGATAGTGACTTCGTTATTGAAAGTACACAACTATAACACAAGCAAGTAGAGGAAATAATAAAGAAGCATCTTTAATGGTTCTCTCAATAATAGAGATATATCGGAAAAGCCATTTGTTCCAGAATTTATGACTTTAAGCGCTTTTAACCTTTAGATACAAAATAAGCAACATGGATGTACGAGTACCTACATAGTACAGTACGGATGTAGCATTAAACAATAAAACATTTATTTATTTTTGATACCTACTAACTTCTACTACTAGTATTGAAGAAACATTATCAATAGAAGACTTATAGGTTGGTATGAGGCTGACCGCCCATACTCTAAAAAAATAGTTCACTTTGACAATGTCACCCCTGTTTCAGGTAAGGTCAGAAAGACTTGCTTATGTTCATTTGAGATTGGGTTTTTATTTTGTAAGTCCACATGCCACATGTGTGAGTGCGAACTCATCCGTCTCTGCTTATGAGAACGAATGTAATATGAATATTAAATGATATATATCTTTGCAACTTAGATTATAGATCATGGATTGTAATATAGAAGCAACAAATATATTTTTCACTTTATATTCACAATCAATTTATCTATCTATAATAATCTATAATCTAAGTTGCAAAGATATATTCATTTAAAGCTCTCAGATGTATGCCCACAAACCAACAAGTGTAGTTCGCGCTTACAAATGCTGAATGTGTACTTACAAATAAAATCCAAACCTCAAATGAACATAAGCCCCACAACTTTTGCCGACCTTCCCTGAAACAGGGGTGACATTGGCAAAGTGAACCATTTTTTACAGTATGGGTGGTCAGCCTCATACCAACCTATAAGTCAAGGAATATGAATAATAAATTACATTTAAATATAAAAAAGAACAAAACCTTACAAAGAAATCTATACAAAAAAAAGTCAAAAATTTCCTATGCAAAAAATGTAGCAAATGAATACACCAACATTAGAAATCAACATTGCAGATTAGCCGCCACTTCTTCCTGTCCTTGCATACTTCTTTCATTTCATCCAGAGTCATAACCTTTTTCATACAAGTCCTCCTTTTATTATGACTCTGGATATCCCATTCATTCGCTATTTCAGAGATTTGATCCTTCCATACTTTTCTCGGTCTTCCTCTACCACGACATCCATCTATTCTAGCAAAATATACTTTCTTCGTCAATCTTTCATCACTCATTCTCTCCAAGTGCCCGAACCATCTTAACATACTTCTTTTAATCTTCACTTTCACACTTTCCCTTACACCACATTCTTCTCTTACAAAATCATTCCTCACCCTGTACCCTGTATCTACTTTCTGTAATATCTGACCACCAACTTTTTCCTCTCACCAGACAAATATTGAATAGGGCACCCTGTTGTCCTCGAGCAGTAAATAATCTTCTAAGACGAAAGAACCATCAAGGTCAACCGCGTAGGGTGTGGAAACAATCCGCAAAGTACCACTTTAAGTTCATGAGATGCCACTTGGTGGCATCGCATGAACCGGCAAAATGAACCAATCTCAAGGACAACGCCGAGAGTTCCTACAGGATATACTGGCAGATATGTGCTGTTCCTCATAGGAGGAGCTCAAAAGAATTGCCGTAGATAGGGGGAAATTTCGTATGAGATAGATGATCCCTGCTGAAAACCAATCCAAGGATTAGTTTGAAGTGTTTGAACAAAAGAAGAAGATCTATCTTACTTCCAAGAAGTACAGATTAGTTAAATATTGAGCTTTTTATTTAAAGAGTTCTAGGAATTAGTTTCGAATTAGGCTCAAACCAACCTATTAGTCAATGAAACACCTAATATTTTGCTATTCAAAGCGGTATTTATAAATATTAAACTCTTGCATTGAAAGATTTTGTTTAAAATAAAATTCTTTTTCTTAAACGTAGTTTAATTTTCACAATAATTTTGTGTTCACAACTACGTTTAAGAAAAATGAATTTTCACTGTGTGAATACACAAATCCTACAAAATCTAAAGATTTTGTGAATGAAACTATTTTTAACGGCCTGGTGCAACTTAAATTAGATGCAAAATGGCCGCCTCGGGGATGACTATTTGCACTTTCATGATATTTGACATCGCTGTGCGCCGCGTCAAATGAAAGTTTCACGATTAGCAGAGGGGAATTCCCGGGAAAGAAAATATCACGAGCCAGCCCGTGCACTTCCGGCATGATGGAAACTGGGTTACAGCCAGTGACCGCGAAACTTACTAAATATTCGTTTCCCGGTATTCAAAATTCGACTTTACTAATACCGGGAATTCCTCGTTGAAGGTTGCGTGGTTTTGATTATAACAAGATCTCACTGACACCAATAATTTGGCACGCCAAGCTGCTCGGATGCTCTATGTATGTATTTCTTTTTCATATTGATCGATGGCTGAGACTATCGCTTATACCGCTCGACCATAGTACCAATGTATAATTTGTAATCTAGGTACTAAGATCTATGTAGTATAACAATATAAATAAGTGAGACAACAATCAAGTTTTCCAAATGAAAAATAATTAAACAGTACCTACCTTGGCTGTAACTACAATTTTATTGTCTCCCTGCACTGTGGGCTCCTCCAGGATACTGTCCTTCGCCAGAAACACAATAAACACCCACACAACTCACCACACATAGTGGAATGGCGACAGAGTTACAGTTACACGACAAGTTTTAGCAAATAGTGTACGTTTGGTCTGACAGTTGATATGACAGGTGACGCGGCTGGAACAACACTGAGATGCATTGTGGAAGGCAGGTAGGATATTGGATTATTGGATGGAAAAGAAAGAGTGTTGTTTTAAATTTCAACAATAATGTATGGTACTAAAGTTGTTTTTATGAATTGATCTTTTGAATTGATGAATTGATTTATTTATCTTTATGAATTGATCCATAAAAAACTATAAAACTTTTATTTTTCTTGTTTCCCGTAAATCACTTCTAAATCTAAGCTGCAAATATATGTATCATTTGAGATTCATATTAAATGCATTCCCACAAGCAGACACGTATAATTTCGCGCTCACACACGCCGCATGTGGACCTACAATATAAAAAACCCAATCTCAAATGAACATAAGCCCTGCAACTCTTGCCGACCTTCCCTGAAACAGGGGTGACATTGGCTAAGTGAACCATTTTTTTTCTTCATGATAGTACATTTTTTCAATTTGGTATTTTAGTTATCAGTTGGAGCAATTTGAATTTATATTACTTCTTTTTATCATTGATCTAAGCACAGGTCAAAAATGAGTACGTAAAAAAATTTAATTATTTTGTATAATGTAAGGTGCTACTTTTTCTTTACCTACTCTATGAGCCAATCGCACCCAATGCTAAACATAGGCCTCCCCGATATCTATATTTATAGTTATTTCTATCTTAGGCCTTCCGCATCAAATCAGAAACAATGCTTTTGATGTTGTCCAACCATCGTGTAAGGCATAAACCCCGGTCGTCTATTAATAAAGAATATACCAGCTGCTGACTACATTTCAAACATGATTGAGTTGTACAGGAAAATAAATAATTATAATTTCCCGGGATAGTCCGGTATTCGGCAAATTAGTAATTCCACACACAGCTCGTTAGCGTACAGCATTTCCTACACAGTAACCGGTTCCATACAACATAAGCTCTACGTGCTACGATCCGTAGAAACGTAGTTCGAGCTCGTAGAGCCTGAAAACTTTCTAGTTTGATTAATTAACGACATAGGTTAACCCATAATGCATCCATTGATTACAATTCCAACGCTATTAATAAAAAGGTTAATCATGCAATATGATGAACGTTTTACTTGTTAAAAACTGGTTTGAGCACTATCAGTTCTATAATCTATAATCTTACATGCAAAGATATATAAGGTGGATTCCCACAAGCATACACGTGTACGTTTGCGCTTACACATGCCGCATGTGGACTTACAACAAAATTAACCTAAGCCCTGCAACTCTTTCCGACCCACCTTGACATCTTTAAAGTGAAGCATTTTTCACAGTATGGTAGTTAACCTCTCACAAACCTTTAAGTCAATATATGTTGGATTTTGGATATCTTAAAAAAAACATCAAATACCACTCGAAACAAGAGCTATTACCAAAATGTATTGCGGAGATGTGGAAGGGAGTCGTGTGTTACTTTGTTCTAATAAATATCTGATAATACGAATATTTCTAGCCTTCTCAATTACATAGGTACTTACTTACCAGCATTCGTTTTCCTTTTTTCTCAAATAGACCACTACGGTAGTTTGTGTCTTTTTGAAATTATCTTTTGGGCATGCTGCAGTTTCACATTTATATGTTAATCCTAACCTCAAATGAAAAAAACCTTAAAGAAAGTCTTATTTATACACAAATTAATTTGATAGTAAAATGTATATTTTCTTTTGTTCAAATAATCGATTTTTTAGTAACTATAAATACCAATATGGATCTTCTAAGTGAGTCGGAGAAAATTACAGACGGCAATCTAGGTTATTTTATTGTAAATAAGATAAATATATGGAAACATAGGGAATGTAATTGTTTGCGATTCCATATATTTATCTCATTATCGAAAAGTCCTAGATTGCCGTCTTTGTTTGTATCTATGCTATACCAGTTAAGTCGCTCATTTTGAGACTGACCATGAAAAACATTATCTGCCATTATTTATAACCTTTCTTAACACTTAATTTACAATTCATAAACAATAACTAAGCATTGTTACCGTTTAATTTTATCGTTGATGTATTTTTTCTGTAAAATTGGCATGGTTTTTTCATTATCTAAAAATAAAATGGCTGAAACCAAAAACAATGTCCAAGGAATGGAAACAAATTAATTTTATTTTTAAAAGAAAACAAGTTGTGGATGGGATAAAAGGTCGAGGGTGTCAGTTCCTAAAATGAGGTTACAGATTGTTTTTTGACAGTACTAATGTAATGGAGGTCTAGAAATTTTTGAATGAAGAAAATTGCTTTGTTCAAATTGCTATGGTGGTCGACAATCTTCACTGAAAAGACACAATATTAAGAAAAGACGATGCATCTTAGTAGAATCTATCAGGAAGACTATAATTGTTTATTTTCAATAAATATCACAATTCTTATAACCTTAACATCTCTTAGTTACATAAACTTATCGGCTGACACAAAACATAAAAATAAATTACTTAAATAATTAATACTTAGAATCAAAGAAGTAGTATTAAATCACACGTTTTAGTTAGGAAACATTCAACAAACTGTTCGATCAGTGCATTGGTGTTATCAACACAAAACATAACCTTTGACTTGGCTATCTGATCCACACACTATTCAACTTTGTACTGAGACTAAATGTCGATTGATTGTGTCTATTTTGTAACACTCATTCTATAACGATATCCTAAAAGCGTTAAGAAATACGGTGTTAAATGAAACATGTATTCCGTGTTCCTTGTCACAAATCTAGTGGGGTAATCGATTCTCGGCTTGAACACCAGCTACTGCAAATGCAACGGTCTCCAAATACCATGTTGATTGATCTAACAGGCTCATCCATCAATGTTTTATTGAACCATCGGCAGAAAAATTAAAAAGAGTTTGAATGTCTGTCGCAAAATGGAGGAGTGCTTACTAGAAGACACCGCGTAGCCTGAAAACCAAGTCACGAAGCTACGAGCTCTGAAGTGATGGGCATCGCTTTGTAGACTATCTTATCGATGAGAAAGAGAATCAATGCAAGTTATGTAGCAGTGAAGTTAAAATTTGGGCAATTATGACGTCTGAGAATACAATGAACATCAAACAAATTACAGTTTTAACTATTCACTGACATCTTCTGATTTGATTTCCTTGCCGAATAAACTGAGGAGTTCCAATATAACACCATTGGTCCAGCCAAATCCACTCTGCACTACGTATTCTCCACCTCCTCCATAGTCACCAGGTTTGACAGCATCATACTTCTCATACATAGCATCATGGTTCTTATACCCTTTATAGTTTGCTCTCACCCAAGTTTGCGCTAGACTTTTAGCCATCTCCATACCTTCAGGATCTCCAGTGGTATACAGAGCTTTGATCAATATTGATTGAAGAGGTGGCCAAGCGTTTGGATAGTCCCACTGCTCATTAGTGTGGTCCAAAGAAGTGGGAACACCTCCTGGATAGCGCAAAGCAGGCGCAGCTTTTAGATAACTTATTACTTTTGGAACTATTTGTGCAAATCTATCACTTTCAATGCAATTGGCCCAAAGAGGTGCTACGTTTGATGGATAAAAGTGCTTCCTAGGTTTACTGGTTTTTAAGTCGTAATCGTACCATATTCCGTCTTCTTCGTTCCATAACACCGCATCTATAGCTTCTCTCCACAGTGCTGCAGCACCCCACCACTTGACTGATGCTGATCTCCTGTTCAACTTGCTGTTTAAATCTCCAAGAGTTTCCATAGCAGCGGCAAACATTGAATTTAAATCTACAGGGATCACTCTTCTAGTTTGTATATGGGTGAGGTCACCCCCTAGAGTTCCATTGGGTAATGTAAACCATCTGGCGGAGAAATCCCATCCACTTTCTGCTGCACTTTTGATCTCTGTATAATATTCTTCCTTATCTTTGTCATTCAAATTCTTAGCAAGTTCGTAATCTTCTGAATAAGATTCCGGTCTCGGTCCAGCGCTTGGTGCATTGTACCTTAACAACACATACTTCTTTTCATCCTTCGTTACTTCGACTGTTCTATTTGCCAACCAGTACTCTAATTCCTCTTCTAATGTGTTGATGTGCTTGTTCAACCACGGTAAATCATTTGAAGCATCAATGTATTTGGCAGCCATTGCAGTCAACAAAGGAGGCTGACTTCTTTCTTGGTAATAAACTCTACTACCATTCGGCACATGACCAAACTTTTTAACCAAATACAGCAAATTCTCGACCATTCCTCTTGCTGTATCTTTCATTCCACTTAAAATTATTCCTTCAATGATCCAAAAAGAATCCCAGTAGTAAATCTCCTTAAATCTTCCACCAGGAATAATGAATCCGTTCGGCAGAGATATTAAACTATACTGGTCTGGGTTCTCAGCAACTTCAGGGCTTACCTTTCTTGACAACTCTGGCCAAATAGCGATCAGTTCTTTAGCAAAATATTTAAAGTTTTCATCGGTGATTTCATCCAAAAGGGGTGGCGAAGCATTGAAATCTGACGGTGTCCATCGCATCAATTCTTGTCCTTCAACAAAGTGGTCATTGATGAACTTGGCCACTTGTTCTTTGGTTGGGTTTGAGTTGTTTTGGATGAATCTGTCGTAAGCTTCGAGGGTCTTGTTTTCTGACTGAAGCATCCGAAGGTCCACGAAGGTTTTGGAGTCCTTGTAGACTTTGGCTAGCTGGATTGTTTTCAGAAGAGGTCCTTGGCAGTAGACGTTGCTTTCACATGCAGGTGGGAGGGTGGATACTTGTACTGCAAATGTGGTGATGAATCCAAGTACTCCAATAAATGAAGAGATCTTGGACATTTTCAGTCGATTCATATTTGAATTGGGTCTGTAACAACAAAAAAACTTGGTTTTAGATGTAATTTAAAAGCATCAAATCCTTAAATTCCTGGTTTTTGACAAAATAATCCCCTCTTAAAAGTCTAAATGGAGATAAAATAGCCATGATGACCACCGACCTTCATTAAAGATGGCACTGAAAGAAGATGAAGAATATTTTCTTTCTTATTTTTTGTTTTTGTTATCTCGTTCATTTCGGTACCAAAAATAAGCTTCAGTTACATAAAACTGCCGAATACATTAAAGATTGACCTCCATCACATAGGCAGTAATAGTCTAATGATCTAAATGCTAAAAAAGTAATGCCCCAGTCTGAAAACTAATACTGTTTTGTCGGAGAGATTGACAAGCTATGAGCATGGCCTAGCCGTAAAGTGCGGTTTTCCATAAGAAAAACTTAACACATAATAACAAATAAATAAAACAATTCATTGACTGTTCATGCAAGAAAAAGAAAATTTAACATAAATATATCTAGAATTAAAAAATCCCCTTCATGGCTTTAAAAAAGAGTCATTTTGTAATAATAAAATTAATTCATTCGGACATTTCAACTATGACACTAAAATAACTACTAACATTTATGCACTTACTAAATGTGGATAGCTGCATAAAAATGAAGAAAACCATCATACAAGTAAAATAAATGCGTTGATTTATTCATCAAATATCAGGTTAACCTTCCTTGACTATCAGGTTGATTTGAGGCTGACCCTGCTATAAAAAATAGTTCACTTTAGCCAATGCCAAAATGGAAATGGAAATGGAAAGAGTTCAAGAGTCCATGTTCATTTGTGGCATGGGTTTTATTTTTAGCATATTTTGTAAGCATATTGTGCTGGATAGTCAGCGCTGGCAGCGGTTGATGAGTGAGGCCAAGACCCCCCTCGGGCTGTCATGCCAATGATGATGATGATGATGATATTGTGTAAGTGCAAACTTAATAGGTATACACAAACTGAAATATAAGAATGAAATATTGTTTGGAATCTTTAGTATGGCGTCTCTCTAATATCCAGCGCTTGATGGCAAGGCAAGTTGAGTTAAAGGTAACGTTTACAATTTTATTAATACTGAGTTATCATTTTAAAAAGTTCAGCGCCCCTTATATAAAACTTTGCGTAAACTTACCTCTATTGCGTAAATCAAAAAAATGTATGAAAACTAAATCACTCTCTAGAAGTGCCGTCGTATATTATACGCATTTTTGTTTAAAGCAAACGAGGTGAGATTTACGTATTTTTTAAACTCGTGGTACGTATCATGTGTTGACCGGTCTGTAGCTTATTGATAAACGGAAGGTGGTGGGATATATTCCCGGCGAAGCACAAAAATTACATTTAATTTCAAAAATGTTCTTCGCTTGGTTGAAAAATTCATCCGCTTTCTTCAAAAATTGATCACCAAAGATCCGTCCAGCCTCACAGCAAATGGGTCTTGCTTCAGAAATTGATATTTTCCATAGCGTCGACCAACTTGCAGAGGGTTCTGTAGGTGTGATTCACAGAAAATATACAAATATTATTATTTTCAAGTATGGGTAATCAGCTTCAAGCAAACTTAGTAATTAAGGTATACAATGAAATATACATTAAATTTAAAATTTAAATTAAAAAAATTTCATTAAAAATACACAATAAATATACAAAAAATAAACACAAAAAGACAAGGTGTTGAATACATTGAAAAATTTTTTTTTTAATGAAAATACTACGTAATAATGTATGTATATTTCTCTTTCAGAGAAATGTGGCAAGTGTTGTAGAGGTTATGTTTATTAATTGTAATTCATTTAAGTTTTCTTATGTAGGCAGCTATAGCTAGTTGCATCACGTGTAAGCGCGAAACTACACGTGACTGCTTGTGTATGTGCACGGGTCAGTGAACACGCTAATTATGAAACTTAGATCATAGATAATAGATGCAAGCATTTTTTCTACAAAACTTTAAGACCCAAGTAACGCAACTCGGAGCTAAGCTACACATATAGATCAACTTTTCCCCGCTTTGTCCTCGAAAGGGGTCGCATGCGGAGTGTAGACTCTAATTATTTTCACAGATAAGGAGGCCGGTCTTACGCCAACCACTTCACTTGATGTTGTGATTTTCCAGCTCCCAAAGGGGCTGGTACTCATTTCTTGTGAAGGCTAAGCCTTGCCGGTATTTTTAACAAAAAAAGTTTAAAAAAAATTGTTTTACTTTTGCATACTCGAAAATGACAATATTTTTTTTGTAAAAAAATCACAACACAGATGTTTGTATAATATACTTGTTTTTATCCGAAATCCACAATTTTTTTTTTGTAAAAAAAACAAAACTTTGATGTTTTCATAATAATAATTAATCTGCAATTTCTATCAATATTTTGTACCACTCATGTATTTTATATCCGGGAATATATTTACTCTGTCGGTCTTTCATCACCCATTCTTTCCACTTTTCACGTTAAGAGTAGAGATTCAAAGTAATACTTGCAAGAACAATAATAAAATTGATTAAGATAAACAAATCGACACAATACACATAAACACACCAATTATACTGATCAAAATTATTTTTCACAAGTATGCAAAATTACCTTGAAACCAAAATCACAATCACAAAACCGGTATTAAATCAAATTATGAAACAATTTGCTGATGTAGAACTTTCAGGCTATAAAAGGAAGACCTGACTTGCGGCGCGCCCACCACCGCCGGTATTTTGAATAAAGTGTCCCAAAACTGATAAACCCATCTGTTTAAATTAATTTATTTATCTGCGATTTTTATTTTTGATATCTACAGAAGTGGTTGGTTCGTCCAGCGACCGGGCGTCGCTGTCGTCGCCTACCAACTATTGAACAAAATATACGCTATTATGAGCAAGTACTTGAATATTATGAAATAGTTTTACCTCAAGTTTAGACCAAATAGACGTGTAAAAAAATATTGTTACGAACTAATGAGCTCGACTGCGTGGCTTGCTTATGTGTGTGTGTGTCCGCCTCTAGTATAGTCTACTGTGAGTTGAAATGTGGACATGTGCCCAGGCACGTAGTTGTTATCATGCGTAACTAGAATAGTATGGAACAATACTGAGGTATTTGGTGAGGTTCACTATAGAAGGGTCTAGAATATGAGAGAGGCGTCCGTTTAGATGTTATATATTTGGACCGCAATTGTGTGAGAGACCAGGGTCGATTGAAACGTTGAGCCGTGAAATCGATAAGCTAGAGCCAGAAAGCCGACAGTACAGTATTTATTATTTATTATTATTACAGTGTAAACCAACGTCGTGTAAAATACATCTTGGAAAATAAAAATAAATGCAGTTTAATTAAAAGAACCCAACTAAAATCATAACAATATACATGTTGGAGGAAGTAATCAAGACGATGTTTTAATAGTGGATGTAAAAGTAGTACTTAAATGGTAATATTACGATTTTTTATTTCCCGCAAAGGAATCCTGTGCGGGAGACTCCTAAGATTTCAAAGACTCTAGGGGTCTATGACAAATGTGAAATGCCGCAGAGGTGTTGGTAATGTGGCGGTTGATGTCCTGATCCTTTGTAACAGGGATTTTAGCTGTGTAGTGTTGTGATGTGTACTGTGTGTATTGTGATGGCTTTCTTTTGCGACACTGACCCCCGTATTCACGATCAAAACTGATTTAAGTGCCTAACTCAAGCGCTACACAAACTCAAGGGTCGACATTCTAGAGCGTTTTGTTTCACAAAGAACACTAAAGTAGTAATCAGCCTAGTGCCCAACCCCCAGGAGATGTACGGGTTTGTCATTGGCTCTCGAAAAAACCCAGCTGTGTAATTGGTCAGTAACTTCCGGCCAATATTCGGCGTACTTCATTCTTATCATTGCCGCTTCTTTCAAATTTCAATGTCATATCAGCTGTGCATAAAACTTGACAACAAATAAGTACCTACGTATAACGCACTTACTAACTTAAGTAAACCGTAAGTACGAATTTGTTTGTTTACAATTTCTATTAGTTTTTTAAAATACATTTATGTAATATCCAATGTAAAGTGTTTTGATCGATTTTAGCGCCAAAAAGATGTTGTTTTCTCCAGCGGAAAAGGAGCTGCTGGTGGCTCTGATTAAAGAAAAACTAATAATGTAATAGAAGATAAAATAACAGATCGAAGAAATTGTTGGCTTTGCAACCCTCAATGAGCAACGGCAAAACTGTATACAGAACGACGCATTTTTTCAATCAAAAACGTCTTCTAAATTCTTCCTCTTCGTAATACGTAAATGGGTCTTTACAGTCTCTGATATATTTTCTTGGGACACTATTTTTGAACAAAACAATGTTATTATACTCGTTGAAGTCGACTTTATCGTAAGAATTCATTATTTTATGTAAATAATTCACAACCAAACAAAAACTGTGCTGATGAAATGCGGCGGAATATTTTGACAGTTCATCTGTCATTGCAGTATGGTCCTAGACCAAACCGGAGAACAAACCCAATTCTGATGGTCAAACAATGTAAATATACTCGTCAAAACAATGTTAATACACTCGTAAAAATCGTGTTCATGGTAAGAATTTATTTTTTCATGTAAATTCACAATCAAACAAAAAATGTGATAACAATGAAATATGACGGAATATTTTGACAGCGCTTAAGCGTTGGTTAATATACCTGTCGACCTTACTTACCTAAGTGCTAGTTTTTGGAGCGCTTGAGCGCTAATTTTATCCTAAGTATTGTTCTTGAAATGAATTTCCCCAATCTAAGCGCTAGTTTGCCCTTAAGTTAGTGCCAGTTTTGATCGTGAATACGGGGGTGAAAGGAAGTGGCGATTCGAACTGCCTTTGAAAAGGACAAGATTAAATTGAGTTGGTTAGAAATAGATTTTACCTAAATTTTAAACATAAGACGTGTAAAAAAATAATGTCAAAAATACGGGTATTCAAGATTTCAGAAGTGTATAGATTCAATAGATTGATAAATCTAATAACATATTTATATGCCCAAAACCGGTCATCAAATCAAAATACCAGTGGGATATAATACTTGTGTTTGTGAAAAATACCTATGTTTTGTTTCCATGTTTAATTTTTTACAGTTATCTTGTACCTATTAAGTATTACGTAAAAGGCCTTTAAAAATCTATTACTAATCTAAGTTGCAAACATTAAATATTTTATCAACGCCCACAAGCACTCTCGTTTGATTTCGCGCTTACTAACAATAAGACTCAAACCTCAAATGAACACAAACCCTGTAACTCTTGTCGCTCTAAAATTAAAACAAGGACAACATTGGCAAAATTGAATCAACTTTTACATTATGGGAGGTAAGCGTCATTCCAACCCATAAGTCAAGTTACATTAATTTCCGGTATAGAGACGATAGCCTAGGCCTTAAAGAATATTTCAATATATTTTATTTCCATACAAAGACCAACAAATAACTTTGTTTCGAAACACGAGCAAAGGTAAACACAAAACAAGATCGTATCTTGAGGTTTGTCATAATTAATGCTGCATAATTATTTGCAATGATTAGAATATTTTTCGCCATGCGATTAAACAGCTGGCTTAACATTCAATGATAACACAAGCAGATCCCAAGTATAAACCATTACGTTTAAACTCAACTTTAACGTAATACAAAATTGTCTACAAACTAAAACGCTCACTAGTGGCACTGTTTTAGTTTCCATACATGTTTTTCCATACAATTAATTGATAACATTTGTTGATAAAGTTGTTATAATCACATTGATTGTATCTGATTCGTATGAATCCAAAGGCGGTAAACTAAGATTTTTCATGCATATAAAATACCCGTACAGAAATGATCTAATTTTCCATAAACTAATCTAATTTTCGGTAAAAAAAAACTTAGATTGCCACCTTTGTTCTATAGGTATGACTCATTTTCAAGTTTGGGTGGAAAACTAACATGATAAGATTATTATATTTTTTAGGGTGGATTTATTAACACAGTGAAAGTCCATTTTTAATTATTTAAAAAATTCAAATGGAAACAAAGTTTTAATTCACTTATTTATTTCTTTTTTGCTCGAATATTTTCGCCTAATGAGGCATCTTCAGGAGCAGAATAGTTACAAATATATTTTTATAAAATAATTTTCAAAACAATTTTTTTTTCGAGCAAAAAAGAAATAAATAAGTAAATTAAAACTTTGTTTCCATTTGAATTTTTTAAATATTTGATAAGATTATGTTCTTTAGGGTTTTGTGGTTCACACAGTGAAAGTACGTTTTATGCAATTTTACTTAAATTAATTATTGAACACGGTTTTATTTCAATTCATAATAAACATGAATGAATGGTTCCGACGCAATGGGTAAGCGGATCAGGTGATTTTTAAACTAGCGCAAGATCGAGTCCCGTCGTGTCCTATTGACGATAACTGTGGCCCTGGTTCAACACATGAGATTGGGTAATGTAAAATACAAATAAAATATAAGTTTCATACCTTTTTCTGGTCTGGCAAAAATAGGCTGGTGAATTGAATTCCTCGTCACGAATTTATTTGAAAAAAATACGCGAACTATGTACTCTTCAACATCAAATGTTGGTAATACGCGTATATTAGTTTTTAAATGCGGAACTATCAAAGTTAATTCAAATGAAAAAGTGTTCCCTTAGTTGATGATTTAATACTCATTAGTGCACCTGCACAAGCGTTGTTAATTAATACACAATTGGTGAATAATGATTATTTGCATTAGTATTCTTTAATCACCATTATCGACAGAATCAAAATCAGAAAAATTCCGTCACATTCTTCATTCAAACACCAAACGTATCCCTAAAATAGTGCTACAAAGCTGCACACATATATTGCAACTTCTTGCAAACGTTACTCCGAAGGGGTCGCATTTGGATAATGGAATATATTTGTTTTCACAGGCTTGGGAGGCTCTTTAGCGAGCCACTTCACTGATATAATATTGTTGTGAACATGAAGGAAGGAAGGGCAATGCCAGTAATATCTTGCATTTCAGACACATGAAAAACTATCTGACAGATTACTTCCCGAAAGACCACACAAAAGATGGAAAGACAGCTGGGAGTTAACCACACAGGAGAGAGGCAACTCAGAACAAACAGACCAGCAGGTCTAAACAAAAAATGAAGAAGAAAGTATATTTTCAATGTAAATAAAAATACAACGCATAACTTATGTTATATTTTTTGTGCAAAGAGCTCAAACGTTGCCAATTTAAATTTAATCGCAGATCAACCGACTGTATATAATTAACCAAGGTTGCAAAAAAGCAAGTTGCAAAAAAACACATGTTGCAAAAAGTAAGTTGAATATCATATATGTTTAATACTATGTAAATCTATAAATACACGAAGCGTGCATAGCAGTAGAATAGCATTGATTTGGCAAGCTAAGCCTTCATTGAGGTAAAAGTAAATTTACTACAGAATAGTCACCGTTGTCAAAATGTTCAGAAGGTACCTGAATTGAGAATAATCTAATCTAATCTAACCTAAGTTGCAAAGACATATTAACATTTACAATTCACATTAAATACATGCCCACAAACAGACAAGTCTAAGTTCTCGCTTACAAATGCTGCATGTGTACTTACAATTCAAAACCCAAACCTCAAATGAATATAAGCCCAGAAACTTTTGCCGTCCTTCCCTGCAATAGGTGTGACATTGGCAAAGTGAACCATTTTTTACAGCATGGATGGTCAGCCTCATACCAACCTACAAGTCAAAGGGTAATACGAAAATTCGATGATTTATTTTTTTAATCGCTGTTTTCGTGTGAATCACAACACCGGAGCCCTGTGCGAGCTCGGCAGTCCCTATATAAAGCGTCAATGCTCAAGCAATACCCAGTTACTGCAGGTTTGGATGGGCCTTTAGAGAGCGGTCGTTTAATAAAGGCATATCAACTTTCCAACCCAGCGAAGAGTATCTTTGAAAATTAAATGATCTCTTTTGTTCTTGGGAATCGAAACTTCTACCTTCCAAGTGCCAGTTCGTGGCTTCAACTATTGGACTATGACAGGTCAAATTTTGTTACCTGTGTGATATTTTTGTTTCGTATTTTAAACTAAAACTACAACAAAAAAATAATTGGAAAAGCCATCTTGTACCTACTGGAATTAAATACTGTTGAATATACCTACCTATCGGAGTTTTATAGCTCAAATTTGTACACATGTGTTATCTATGCTATTATTCTTCTTTAGCGGGAGGACATCTTATTTGAATAGATGCTAACGATCGTTTAATAAATAATTTTGTCGGTGTTATGGCCGCGGGGATCAAGACAGGTTATTTGGAACCGGATAACGCTGGTTCGAATCCCGCGACGATAACTTCGACCCTGGTTCAACAGATGCCGTTGCATGCACACAAGCATTCTGCTTTCGCATGAAGACAACTGGCCAGGCAAAATAGGTTGGTGGATTGCATTCCTTTCCACATATCTATTTTTTTTTTAATTAAAAAAAATAAAAAATTATTTCATTTTTTACCAAACCCAAAAAAATACTTTGACGTCTATTCAAAAAAGACGTTTGAGCAAAAAAGCGCTTACTTACGACTATTCAAATGCCTAAAGGTGAATTTTTAGAAAAAAACTTGAAGTGTGTTAGACAAAACCTGAATTAAATTTGTACCAAAGCTTAAAAAAACTCAATTGAAGGGGTGACAAAGGTAAAATGAACCAATTTTTACAGTGTGTGTAGTCAGACTCATACTTTTTCTTCATTTATTATTTTTTAAATGTCTTGAATCCGATTGATATAAAAATTCACAAGAACCATTTGATGTTTCCTGAAAAAAATATTAAATTTGGTTGAGCGGTTCATAGGGAACATAAATAACATGAAATTTTAGATTTATTATATTTTAATCCAAGGCGTGTATTATTATTGTTGTGTGTGTTTTTTGTATTTATTCAGCGAGCACTCTCATTATCTCAGCATAAGAATCTGTAGCTAAGTCAGTGATGCTACTTATCTAGTGTACGTCATGTAATTACAAGAGACAATGGGAAGAACGTGCTTATGTAAAAGACTGATTAGATCAAGCAACTTCTCGAGGAGACATCTGTGATCTTGCTATTCAAGTTGACATATCTCCTTCGAAACATGTAACGCAGCAAAAACATGTAAAATTTTCACGAGTAAAATTTTACGTTGCAAAGATTTATCATAATTTAAGGTTTATATCACGTTTATATTAAATGCAGGCACACAATAAAACACGTGTGAGCTTGCTTCAGAAAATTCTGTAATGTGTACATACAAGATAAATAAAAAAAAACAATTTGTACCATTTTGCTGCCCTTCATCTGAAACAGGGTGATATTGGCAATGTAAATTAGTTTATACGGTATGGGGGATCAGCCTTATACCAATCTATAAGGAACTAATCAATATTAACCATTTTTACTCTTCTGCGTATGATACAGATAAGCAAATCAATAAAATAAAATCAATCTATGTAATTCATTTCGTGAACACTGCTTAGAGCCCTTTGCATTCTTGTTCATCAATAGTCAGTGTCAGTTTTGCAAGAATGAACCAGCTGGAAGAACCTTTTAGTGACCGGTATTTGGTGAAACGCACTCTTAGCGCTTGTTTGTCTTATTTCCAATAGAGGTTATTTCATATGAGCAATATTTGTAAGTGTACTGGACCAATGTGTCTTATGAATGCTAGAAATTGATTTTGAAAATATCAGTAGCAACTCTCGCACTATCGTGTTGCACTTTTTTTTAACTTAAGTTGAGTCGAATGTAATTTTTAAGACAATGGATCGAAAGGTCATCTTTGAATCAAATGGTAAATAAGCCAAACAAGTACTGGGGGGACGAAAAGTGTACAATTTTTAAACCCAGAAAAAAACATGTATGTAAAATAATTGATATTTCTATATGCTCTGCTAAAAATCAAACCCACTACTTCCGAGTGTGAAGCGTTAATCGCTCGACTACGGACCGGTAGTTCAGGAAGTGTATTTGCAGTGTCTGTGCATCCAATAAAACTATATTCAGTGAATATGAAACTTGTAACCTTGGCGTCGTGCGTGCTAGTCCGTGACGGTAATCATTCAACTAAAAAATGTCAACACTTCAACTTAATACATAAGTTGTTGAGACATAAGTACATATTATTAAGAAAGATGAGTATGTAGTCTAGTGGTTAACGCTGCGTACTCATAATCACATAAGTGCTGAGATTTAATTCCCGGCGGAGCACAAATATATATACTCTTCGCAGGATTGAAAAATTCAAATGCCTTACTAAAGACCGCTCACCAAAACGCCCATCCAGCCTTACAGCAGTTGGGTCCTGCTTGTGTAATTGGCGCTTTGTTTAACAACAACTAAGATCGCAGAGGGCTCTTGAGCTGTGCTTCATACAAAAACAGCGCTCATCAAATAAATTAGCCTTAGATATACAAATGAACACTGAATAGTCACCCACTAACACATTAATGTAATAAATAATTACTAACTATTGAAATAATGTGCCTTCAATATAAACCTGATTACTTTACACTCATTTTCCTTTAATTAAAATTTTCAGTTTTTCAATTAAAAAATAACAATAAACACTTTTAAATGTTTTACATAAATAATTCACTTTAAAGAATACGTATCGAACACACACAGCTGTTTGGTAGATGTTCACTATTATCACTGAAAATTTCAGTATTAATTGATTAGTGATTAATCACAAAATATATTTAGGCAAGTGCGCAGATTTATTCATATATTATAGTGAATCAATCACTCTGACGGCGGCTCCTGCAATTTTAAATTTTTAATGTATTTAATTTAATTTGATTTGAGGTTATTTTAATTATTTTTATGTAGATTTTTTGTGTTCCTTGGTTAATAGGTTGGTATGAGGCTGATCCGCCATACTTTAAAAACTTGGTTCACTTTTGCCAATGCCACCGCGGTTTCAGGTAAAGGCGGCAGGAGTTGCAAGGTTCATGTGAGGTTTGGCTTATTTTGCACGTACACATACAGCATGTGTAAGCACGAACTTACATGTTACTCTTCTTAAGGCTAGTTCGCACGAGGCCACTGATTTAGTCAAGTACCGAGTAATTTAGTAGTGGGCGGGGCGCTACTCGCCCGTGAAGCGTTCGCATTACGGTCCAGTACAGTACACAAGTGCGAAGTTGGCTGCAGAAAGCCCTTTCTATAATGGCGGAAAATTTGAATTGGTTGCAGTTTGAAAATATTAATTGAGTATTAAAATCATGTTATTATAAAGCCCTTTAAATTGGCTATGGTTTGGTAATATTAACTGATTTATGCCCGGCCACCTAGCTAGGAGCCTGTTTAGCAAACAACTTCGAAACTCGACTTTTGTAAATTCGAAATGTATTTTATGGTTTATAAAATAATATACACGTTTTAAATAAAAACAACACATGACTATTTGATGTTTATAATAATATCTACCATTTACGCTACAAACATTATTTTTTAATTGAATTTTTATCTTTTCAATGATGTGTACAAAGTATATTTTGTATGCACACACTATAATACGGCTCGTAGTCTGCAGCTGCATTCAGATGCATTTCTCTGTTGCGTTTTTCGTTGTTGACAATTAACATCAATATTCGACATGTAAAATCGGCATTTTCAAATACACGGCGGTCACCAATCAATTATCAAGTTAAAGAAGAAACATGGTTCAACTTTTCAGAGGCTGACCGCGAGAAACTTGTTCAATCCTGCTACATACGCCTCTCACATCTGTCACAGATACCAGCTGATGGCTTACAGTGGCATAAAATTGTAATGCCTCTAATTAGTTATCCCCGTGTGTCACTGAATTGTTTCTGTACAAAACAACAAGTAACAATCCATCTGAAGGATATCATAAGGCCTGTGATATGACAAATTTATGGTAGGTACCTATAAACATCGATCAATGTAAAAGATCGATGTTTTTAAATACGTAATAAATTCATGGACGATAATAGTTATTTCCACAACATCTTTACCAAAACTATATTTGTACAGCTCTATTGTCAGCAAGGAGCTACATGATTGTATTTTTGACAGCTGATATCCGCACCAAAAATCGATGTCATACTATTCTTATCGAAAAAAAATTACCTTTCTCAAAACTTTTTGGACGTAGATAAGTCCTAGCAACTTCTATATTCTCAAGAGTTTCTAAAAAACCAAGGATATCGGTGTGCATATCCACTTATTTACAGTTTAAGCATGACATAACCTCACTGACAGGTCGCTAAGTTTAGGGAGCGGAACATCGGGCTCGCAAATATAAGAAGTTCTTAAGTACTTAAATATTTTTAAACAGCACTTTATCTTTAAATATTCTTGCTGAAAACGGGCATTATCTTTTCAAACTGCAGCCAATTTAAATTGCCGCCATTCTTGCATTTCCGTTTCCCCGCCAAGAGTGAGCGGCCAATGGCGCGGCCGCTAATAAACTCGACTCGGACTCGGGCTTTTCCGTGGCTCTTCGGACTCGGACTTTTCCGTGGCTTCTCGGCAACACTCGCCCACGGACGGTGGGCGGGGCCGCTACTTGCCCGAAAAAATAGAATGAAATGGATCGGCTTGACTAAACCATTGACTTAACTACTGGACTAAATTGTTGGGGTTCGCACACGTTTAGCCACTAAATTACTCGTTACTTGACTAAATTACTCGCCTTGTCCGAACCAGCCTTTATGGACATGCACTAAATATAAGCATTAAATTTATATATCTTTGCAACTCAAAATATATATTATAGACTCTTTGACTCTTACAGTGCTATTCACAAAACATTTGATCTATAGGTGATCTAAGGATCATCGTTTTTTTTGTATGGAAAATTCACTGTAGGCGGCGGATGAGCCATGGCTTTGCTGTTTGACAATAACATAGTTAAATATTACAATCAATTGGTTGACTTTAATTTTTAAATGTTTTATTAAAATTTTACCCCAGGGTAATTATTTTTTTTCAAAAATCTTTCTTGTTCGAGGAAATATAAAAAAGTATGTATTTTTAGATTAATATTTTTAAATACTAAATAATAAAATAAATGAGTCTTACAGAACCAAAGCTGGCAATGTAGGATCTTTACCGAAAATGGGATAAAGACTTGGGAATCTCATGGATAAACAGAAAATTACATTTTTGAGAAAATTGTACATAGATTACCATCTTTGGTTCTATAAGGCTCGTATTTCTTATGCTTGATTATGCTGGTATGTTTTAGGTACATTTTAAAATTAATATATATTTTTTAATGACCGTTTGAAAAAAAAACTATTTTTATTAACAATCCACAAGAACTCTCTTTTGAAAATGAACACGATTTTTTAATGAGAATTATATTACAGCTTAACTGTTTATGTATACTTGCAACTTAAATTGTAGCAACGATCTTGATGACAATATGACACAATGTTGAATGACAGTTATCGTCAGTTTCATTTGTTTTTATTCTACTCTGAATGAATGGTAATACAAAAGCCTTGGATACTTATGTATGCAAGCAAACTTTAAATTCAGGGAAACCTAATTGTTAACCCTTCCTCTGCCATGCTCTATCAACCAGAATTTTACTACCGCTCCCAGTCTAGTAACTGCAACTGTAACTCTGCCTCCATTCCGTTAGGGGTGGCCAAAGCCTCTGCAGATTAACCTTCATTTTCTTATTCTTGCATACCTGTTTGAATTCATTCATATCCATCACTTTTCTTACGCATTTCCTTTATATTCGCTTTGTATATTTCATTCTTTCACAATTTTACTAATTTCATCTAGCCATACTTTTCTCGCCATTCTCTTTCTTATTTTCCCTTTCACATTTCCTCCGTTTGACACTTTGTAAATCTTTCATCATCGTTTTTTTTTTACATGTCCAAACAATCTTATCACAATAGTTTGTACTTTTACTTTCACATTCTCTTTCAATTTACATTTCGCACGTTTAATAATAAAGAGCAATAACTCAAAAAACATGAATGTTGGGAAAACGCGTTTGAAGTTCAGACACCCAGTACAACTTGTATGGGATGAAAAAGGTGGCCGATGTTTTATCTCGGTCATATTCGTCCAAATTGAACGGCTGTCGCATTCTACGCATTCTTCTCGCATTGTTCTTGCGTTTTATTACAAAATCTCGATTTTCCCAATTTTCGAGTTATTTCTCTTTATTATTAAACGTGCGATTTGTCTTTTACCCATTCAATAATATAAGGTAACCATCAAATAATAAGGTTAACGTATCAGACAATTAACCAGAAAGTATTTGGTTTGATTCACAAAGGAGCACTAAAGAAATCATGATTTGATTTACAAAATTGATATTCACTGGACTACCTTTATTAAACACTGGTAATAAGGGTTAACCCAAACTTACAGCGACTGTTAATTTTCTGAGGTGGCGTTGTGTAAGGATAACTTAGTTCAAAAAGGGCTCTTGAGGTGTGATTGTACACCCAGCACACGAGGATAATGCTTATCAAATAATTAATCCAAATATGTTTATTGTACAAAAATAAGCAGAAATAACCAGCAGTGAACGCTGTTTTTTTTTTTTTTTTTTTTTTTTTATTTAATATAAGACATTTTAAGTACATACATTACATTTTTCAAACTTATTTCTATTACATAATATTCATTTGTTTTATATGCTATACCTCACCAAAAAGAGTCAAAGCTCTTGTGTGTGGTGAGGGATTCACAATTAATTTAGTCAATAGTAATAACAAATTTATTTCAGTTATTTAATATATTTAAATTATAAACTAGAAATTTATTTAAGTTACTTCATACACTTAAGTCAAATACTTATGATGTGTATTTTCAGTGTGAAGAGATCTGATATGTGGAGAAATCAAATTAAAATAAGAAAAAACTGTATAATAAACAAAAGCAAATATATAAACATAGATAATATAGGCAAGTAGGTACCAAAGTATAATAAAATAAAAACATACATACATATGATTTATAGAGGTCTACTTATGACAAAAAAACAATACAAGGCACATGCAATATTATCAATTGGTATACAAATCTAATATTTTTCGAAATGTTTTTTAAGTTTATTTTTAAATACATGATAATCTTTTATATTTTTTAGTTCAGTCGGTAATTTATTAAAGTTTGTTACACCAACATAAATGAAGCTATTTTGATAATGTTTTGTGTCAAATTTTGACATTTTGAGGTTATGTTTGTATCTTGTTGAATGATTTGTTTCTAATTTTAATTGTTGTTTTTCCTTTAATATTTGCAATATGGCGTTTTTTTTAAAAATGATATCTACTGAGGGAACTTTAAATATTTTAAATACTAATTCAGTCGGGTAATTCGATGGTTTTTTTAATATTATCTTAATGATTAATTTTTGAATTATTTTTACAGGGTTTAATGTGTTTAAGTATGACCCTCCCCATCCTATAATGCCGTACTGTAATATAGATTGCACAATTGCGTAGTAGACTCTTCTTAAGTTATCTATTCCGAGTATATTTCTAAGTCTTATAAATATGTATATGCACTTTCTGATTCGTTTTATCAGTTTACTAGTATGTTCTTTCCATTTTAATTTACTATCTATGTCAACGCCTAAATATCTTGTAGTATCTGTTTGCTTTAGTATTGAGCAGGTTAGATTACAATTCGTTTTATTACATTTATTTTGTTGATGAATAAATACGTTTAAATTTAGATTTAATTTATTTTCATTAATAGAGAACGGGACAATGTAAGTTTTTTCGCTGTTGAGTGTTAACAAATTCACGTCGAACCAGTGCTTTAAATTGTCAATGTCAACATTTGCTTTATTGGTGACACTATTCCAATTTGTATCTTCGATGATAATAACTGTATCATCGGCATAGGATATTATTTTTCCGTTTAGTTTCAGTGTAAATACATCATTGACATACAATATAAATAATAAAGGGCCTAATACTGTGCCCTGTGGTATTCCGAAATTACTAGTTTCTATTTGGCTGTACACCTCATTTATTTTTGTTTCTTTATTTCTGTGTGAATCAAACTTTAAGAGCTCTTCTAAATATTTACCTTATCCCTCTTCAGCTGTTTGTTTCTCTCTTGTATTCAGAAAGTCGTTTTTCATGCTCATAATCTTACATTGGCAAGTTGAGAATCATTTAAAAAAATTCTAGACCTCCATTACATTATTACAATGTCAAGAATTCAATAATTACATTTTTGACCTAGATGACATAATTTGCTCACTCTTCTTTTTTGTTAGGGTCATTTATATTAAAATCTGCAATTATTGCAGCTCCAAACTAGGATCTTAGCTTTTATAAAACCATTTTCGTGAATTTTTGAACTACGATGTTTTTCACGACTTTTTCCTTCAAATCTTTTACTTTATACACGTAACTCTCCTATAATGTGTTATTTAAATAAAGGCAATCTGAGCTCCGGCAGTGAACAGGTTAAAGGCATATTGAAACGATTACCCTTATCTTGAATACTTTATATTTTTCCTTTATCCTTTTTGTCACATATATATTTTTACCTATTAAAAAAAATCACCTTCACCTATTTTTATATTAATTGACACAATTAATATTCTAAACAAAGGCTTAGATTTTTTATTTATAGGGGTTCCTTTTACAATTATTTTTAATTACTTTAGTTGACCTTTTATATCCCATGAAACTTTTTTTCAATGGCTATTATAGCGCCGTTCTTTCTATGGGGTCATTTCTGTAAGAATATTAAATCTAAATTGCAAATATATTATACCTACATATAATTTAAGATTTATATTGAATGTATGCCTACAATCAGGCATTTGAAAGTTTGCGCTTACACAAGCTGTACGTGTAGGTACTCACAAAATAAAAACCCAAATCTCAAATGAACATAAGTCCTGCAACTCTTGCCGCTCTTCTTTTACAGAATGGTGACATTATCAAAGTTAAACAACTTTTTCAGTAAGGTTGATCAGCCTCATACCAACCTATAAATCAAGGAACTGCAACTTAATGATTCCCATGTATATTTTAAACATTCATCGCGCTAACCTCACACCCGGTAGTTTTCCATCAACTTCCGATTATGTTTACTGCTACGAGACCATCAGGTTTTTGACTCCAAAGGACAAACGTGCGTTGGCATTTAATCAAAAAAAGTATCTGTGAGACTTGCATTCACTAACATATTCATATGGCTTGCTTCATAACACGAGGTATGTATTTACATAAATTATTTTCATGATTGATTAAAAAAAGACACTAAGGACTAAAGTACTAATTTAAACTGAGAAAAACGCATTTGAGAAGGTTAATAATATTTATCAGATTTACAAATAACGTCCCCCCGTCCCCCGTGTTTGTTTGGCTTATTTACCATTTGATTCAAAGATGATATTTCAATAAAATTGAATCTGAGATAAGAAAACAACATAATACACGATAATGTGAGAGTTTTTTTACATAGTTTGAAAATCAATTTCCAGTTTTCATAAGACACATTGGTCCAGTACACATACAAACATTGCTCATGTGAAATTACCTCTGATAGACATAAGACAAACAAGCACTAATGCGACGAAAAATCAACAGAGATTTACATCAATTTTTACATCATCATTTTTATGCATCTCTCACAATGACCCATCTCTTGCAATGGTATTCAGTGTCTTATATAAATTATCAAACTCTGATTTTTACGGGACTTATGGCTCTTTGACCGGTCCGTTGTCTATTGGTTAGCGCTTTAGACTCGCATATGGAAGGTTTTGGGCTCGAATCCTGGTGGAGCACAAACGATATACCATTTATATTTTCAAATGTCCTCTCACTGGGTTGAAAAATACCTTACCATAGTCTATCCAGCCTTACAGCAACTGGGTCTTGCTTGAGAATTGGCGCTTTCTATAGCGACGACCAAGTTCTCAGAAGGTTCTTGAGGTGGGATTCACACAAAAACAGCGCTCACCAAATAAATCATCCGAATATTATTATCATTGTAATATCAGGGCCGTATTTAATATGACCGCCTTTATTCATGCATTTAACGTGTAAACTTTGTTTTAAAATGATTATTTTAGTAGGAACTTAGTGCTTTATTTCAATAATTATTCTAATGATTTATTGAATTCTAAGCAACTTAACCTCGATTCAATGTTGTGAAATGTCATCCCAATTTCACAGAAAGGCGGCGAGAACTTTTAAGCATATAAATTTGCCATCTATAATCTAAGTTGCAAAGATATAATATCATTTCAGATTCATATTTCCCAAGCAGACACGTTTAACTTACATAATATGCCACGTGTGTACTTACAAAATAGTTTTATTAAAAATCAAATATCAAATGAACGTAAGCCTTGTAACTCTTACCGCCCTTGGCATTGGTAAAATGATTTATTTCTAACACTGTGGGTAGTCAGCCTGATTAAAACCAACGGCATGATTAACTTTTTTTAACTTCTTCATCTTCTCAGTCGTTTTGAAATCTGCTTAGACCCTAAAATGCTTCGGATCTCATAGCGTCATCATCAGCTCACTAACGAAAAAATCCACCGACGCATGAATAGATATTATAGGTTCATCCAGTCTTACGCCAACTGGGTCTTGTCTGAAAAATTGACGCTTTGGTCACTCACAAAAATTGCGACTGCCAAGCCAGCAGAGCGCTCTTGAGTTGTGATTCTTACAAAAACAGCGCTCACCAAATCATATCGTTATTTTATTATTATCCGATTCTCCTTAGAACTAGAGTCTAGTTCTAAGAAGAATCCAGTACCAGCCCATCTTAGGAATGACATTCTCACATTTGCCTCACAATCATTTTAGTCTGGTGATTTCACCACTAATTGTATTGTCTGGTCTTGACTATAACGTCTAGGTCTAGACAATATTATATGCGTACAATAGACCAATAATAATAATTACTTTTACGCGGCAGAGATCCATTGAGTGCCTTTAATTTGATAGAGTGTACACCTATGTAACTTAACCCTCAGTTGACAACGACAATCATAAACCTGAGAAAATACCATAGAGACACAAGAAATTTCATAAGTTAAAAAATGATACACAAATTTTAGTTTTTACTCTCTTTATTCTAATTAAGTTATTCTTATTATCAAGAGACAGCAACATATCATCGTTGCATCAAAGAAACCCATCGTAGATAAAGGTGTAACGTACCGAAGCTCCTACTGCAGTACTTCCCGGAAAATAGCCCTCCAGTGTCAGTGAAAATGACTGAATGAAGAGGTATGACTGTGAATGATAGGGTCCGTTATGACGGGGCTATGAAGAGAAGTGTACCTGCATCCCTACAATGAGATGGTTCGGGTATCTAGAAAAATGGGCAATGAACGACTGACAAAAAAGTGTACCATGTGAATGTCAAAGATAATCGTGGAGGGCGAAAACCGAGTGAAGAATAGATTGATCAAATAAACGAGATTGCGAATAACTGAAATCTGCAGAGTCAAAAAAAGGAAAGACTGAACAAACTGCAGACCACCTTTAGTAGGTTGACGGCTAGATACAGTTAAAGTAACAGTGTCAGTGGGTGATTCCAGCTAATACACATTTTTTTAAAGTGAGAAATCAAAATCCCGATCTAATTATTAAAAGTTAAAAATCTCGGTTTACACAGGGTTGATACTAGTATAATAGTACATTCAAAAATAGAATAGCATCTTTACTTAATATGTGATTAAAACTGCTGACTGACTAGCAGACGGGAACTAATGCCAGGGAAGCAATGACTTTTCCAAATGGCAGCATATCAATACTTCTACTTTCAGTGCCTCTATTGTTGAAAATCGGCAATCATCGGAAGTTTTTATATGATTCTTTTTAATCTTCTTCCTCATTGCCGAGGGTTGTGATCCTTGTGGAAGCAACCACTCTTCTTAATTTCTCTCTTGACTGCGCTGCCTGCAGCGCTCCAACTACCGAGATGCTTCCAACTACTGAGGTGCTGCTGCTGTCTTCACTTGATCGGTCCATAGTGGGGGGGATCTTCCTCTCTTTCCCTCCAAGCCGCCGATCACAACTAGTCGTCCAGGCTATCCTCATTGCCACGGACAACGTGTCGAAAGAACTGAAGAATACGGCGAGTACATATACTGCCACGAGTCAAGCCATTAAAAAGACTTCCAGCCCTGGACCACCTTTGGAATCACTGGTCTAATCTTCCCCAAAGATGTGGCAAATATAAATCTATCAAGTAGTTTCTCGTGGCCTTCCTAATCCTGTGAGGAGACCCTATGGATCGGTTCATACGCTTCCAGAGACGATTACTTGCCTCCAAGACAAGAGGATACTCTGGCCAACTGGTAAGTTGCAAAACCCGACAACAATACAAAATAATTTGCGGAGGAAGGATCGCTATTCCTGAACAAATTTAACCATTACCGGGAAGCGTCTTTCCTTTCAACTGGCCATTTTGACAGACGACACCCGGAATCATAGAAGCGTATGTTCCGCTATCTATGTATTATAAATACATAATAATAGGTAAGCATTAAATTTTTCCATTACAAAATCTGTTTTATTTGTCTCGTGACATTTAAAACGGTTTAGCTGCAATTCAGTAAAATATATATTTCTGTAAAAAAAAGCGGCAACAAATTTGTCCCATACAAAGAGATAGTACATAGTACATTCAATTTAAATAATAAAGCCATAAAAAACTTTACACAGGAATTTTTACGAATAGATAATGAAAAAATATCCTCTGCATACCATCACTCAGTCCTGACAGTTTTGCACGTAAACCCATGTAAGTATGTACATAGGTAAAACCACAGGGTAAAACATTCAAGAGTCAATTGGTAGTACTAAATTATAAGTGTCATGCAAAAGTGTTCACCCAAAACAAATGGGTGATAATCATTTGTGACTGATTCATCAAAATAGCGCATTCAATTTTAGAGGGTTAGGGCTTGATTATAACCAAAAGTTTCACACATGATTTACTGTATATTCTCTTAATCCAAATTATACATACTTAGGTAATACCGGTAAGATGTACTTATCCGTCAACAAAAATGAGTGAAAAAAAACCCACTACATCGGTAACAGAGAAATTGTCACTTCAATTAATGAAGGAGTTAACGTAGGCTCCACCCTTGTGAAAATAAATTGGTTCCACACATCAAATGCGCATGATATGAAAGATGATCCGTATGGATTGGTCGTAGCTCCTTGATCGGCCGTTACCAGTTTTGCCTGTACAACGTCCTCCGCCAGTCCCATACTCCTACCACGCGTCAATCCGCAACCACTCCAGTGACTCCTTTCCACTGCCCTGCGCTCCTTTGATTTTGGCAACGCAATTACTTTTTCCAGGCTCTGATGGTCCATTAGCTGAAAGTGAACAGCCAATTCTTCTCACTGTCCTGCGCCCCTTGAGTCCATCATCGCAGTCATCTTTTCCAGGCTCCAACAGTCCATTCGCTGGACGCCAATCCAGCTGGCTTTTATTGACCGGACCCCATCCAACGTTTTAGTACAGCTCGTATGGTTCAAAGAAACAGCCACTACAATACTATATGACCTCCACCGATGGATGTATAGGTATACACGCAAAAATGTCACGAATGAGTGATTGTCCGTATGTGGCATTAGTGACAGAATGACATTCATATACATGGCGCCAAAACAAACAAGCGCTTGGCAGAAATGTATTCAGTACCTCGAGTATACAGCTTTACGTTTAATTAAACTCATCCACAGCGTAGCGACAGAAAAGTATGGAAACTAAACCACTCACTCAGAGAACTGTTTTGGTTTCCATACACTTACATGGCAACGCCCAGGTTCATTTTGAACGTCAAGTTTTATACTCGGGGTGCCGGAACATGCGAGCGCACTGCCAAAGATAAAAAACAAATTATTCAGGTGAAGAATTTAATTGTTACGCGTTTTTTATCGTTAATTGAATAATACCGGACGGAATTTTGTACAAACAGCAAAATAAAAATACAATAGAATCTGGACACTTCAATTTAAAATTTTAGGGTAGTAGGTATGGGAAATGTCCCATCAGTGGTCGGAAAATATATATTTTTTAAACTGGACGTCCTCATCTCAGGATTCATTATATGTTTTTGTGAATTACAGATCCGGAGATCTAAAATCTAAATCAAGAAAAATAATGTCGTGCAGATGAAGAAGTCGTCGATATTGTCGGGTTGAAGTCTCGACGACCGTTGATAGATCGTACCCACAGATCACGGAATATAATCGTACCGTATCTATTTGATGAAAGGCAGGAATAAAACATGGCGGCGTATCAACAGCTGATACATCAATTTATATGAAACAACGATCAGCTGTTTAGGTACGGTAAGATCTACCAACGGCTGTCGAGACTTCCACCCAAAGTATGTGGTAAAGACTTGGTATGTGATAAATCTGCTACTTACGCTACCTTCTCCTGTAACAGGAAAAGGGGTGGCATTAGAAAAAAATTACAATTTTGTACAATCTTGATGGTCAGCCTTATGCAACTTAATTTTTTTGACAAAAGCAAAGGTTGCCAGGGAAAAAGTCTACCTTTTTATTTATTTATTGTTGAGTGCTAAGGACGTAAGTAGTTATACCTACAAAAGCTGATGACGTCGAGAAAATTTTGGAATTTGGAACTTGTTTTGACTCCATGACATCTTGTAAGTCCACACATTCAGTCAATAAGCTGTCAAAAAACGCGCGAAAAAACTGCCTACTCGCGCTTCTATGAACTCCATTCAATAGCAAGGTAGGTACTTTTTATTTATTTTAAATGTCAATGGACAACAATGTCAATTTGTTGTGCAACAGATTTGTTTTAGTGAAGAATGACAATGCCAAACGTGTTTTCAATATCATTTCCACCCATAAAACAACACTTTTTTCACTAGGAAGGTACCAACTTTTCAATGGTGTATAGGGTCAATGTAATACGTTTTTTTTAACAGGTAATAAACTGTACCTACCTAAAGGTACGAGTACTTAAGCACCTTAAAATTAAAAGCAATTTAGAAATTGTGTTCCATATTGAGATGGCTGGGCGATATTAAATAAATATTCTCGCTACAAATTCCAAAGACAAAAAAAAACTGCGACGTCACACGGCCAGGTTGCTAAGAAAAAGTCCAGTTTATACATATTTTGTTATTGGTTGCTAAGGACCTAGTCAATCCCACCGGCGGCCTGGCAGTAGACAGATGTCCTGGATACCAAATAAAATAAAGTGGTCTGGCATCTGAAGTGTGGTGGAGCTGATCCAAACAGCGCAGGACAGGGACATGCGCGCCGAGGTGATCACCAGGGTAGGGAAGATCAGTCAGGGCTCATGAAGAAATAATACCCTAGTCATATAGACATGTAACATTTGGCCGCTGAGAAAACAAATCAACCTTTACATCAACACCAATGAAAGTAGATACATAGGTGTTTTTTTACCTGCTTATGTTTATCATGAGTAGCAGCTATAAGGAGAACAATGTCGCAACGATGAGTTGGACATGATACACCAGACACCCAACATCTCCACACATAAATCTAAATCTAAGTTGCAAAGATATGTATCATTTGAGATTCATATTAAATGCATTCCCATAAGCAGACACGCATAATTTTGCGCTCACACATGCCACACGTGGCCCTACAATATAAAAAACCCAATCTCAAATGAACATAAGTCTTGCAACTCTTGCCGACCTTCCCTGAATCAGGGGTGACATTGGAAAAGTGAACCATTTTTTACAGTATGGGTGGTCTGCCTCATACCAATCTAACCAACATATAGCTGCAAAAAATGGGATGGGCTGGACATGTGCAAAGGATGCCCAACTCACGGGTCCCCAAATGCATTATGAATGGGCACCCAGGAAGAAGACAAAGGGTTGGAAGACCAAGGCTGAGGTGGGAGGATGCATTTACTTCAGGTGCCAATCTGGAGGACAGCGGCCAAGGACAGAGACGGATGGAGGCTGAGGATAACGGAGGCCAAGGAGAGGTATGGGCTGTAGAGCCATTGAGGAAGAAGGAACAGCTATAAGCAGCAAAATAATTGTGTCCCTTCTTGCTCATTTTAACCAAATTTGACTGGTAAATAACTTCCTTTTAAAATAAAAGTTGATTCTGTACTTACATAGGTACTTCGCGTGTCCAGTCATCTTTTTAATCCAATAAGAGACTGTGCCTTGAGTCAAAGAACTATAGATCGCTCAAGAACTTCACACTTCCAGGATCTGAAGACGTCACACTTATCTTGATTTTAAGAGTTTTCTTATGGTTTAAGTCACACTGAGATTGAGATTAAATTGAGATTGAGTACAACTGTTAAAGGGTATGCGTTGAATTATTTTCTTGAATAGTGTCGGCAATTCCCTGAGACTCCTAGGTGTGGAGTTCTAGGCTATGGAGACAGCAATACATACAACTTGGTTGCCATAAGTATCCATGTACAAAGAGGTTCTTTTTACAGACAGGTAAGTAACTGTGATTTTACTTTAATATGTATTATTCACATTTTTTTCTATCTCTTTTAACTGTCAAACTAAGTGGTGGGTAGGAAAATGATAAGAAATAAGATTTAAGTGTTGACAGGTAAATAACTATTGTATGAAGGCAAAAGGTTAATTATTAGTTAAAGATTTAGTTAAAGATTTAATATTTATTTGTATATTCCAAAGAATTAAAACACTGTTACTGTAACTGTAACTCTGTCGCCATTCCACTAGGGGTGGCCAGATCCCCTGCAGAGTTGCCTCCATTTTTTCCTATCCTGACATACCTCTTTCAATTCCTTCATATCCATCACCTTTTTCATGCATTTTCTTCTTTTACGCTCACTTTGTATATCCCATTCTTTCACAATCTCCTCAATCTGATCACTCCATACTTTTCTCGGTCGTCCCTTCCCTCTTTTTCCTTTCACACTTTCTTTGTATACATTTTTTTATAATTGAAATAACTGTTTTCTCTGATCTAAGTTGCAAAAAAAAATATTGAAATTAGAAATTTATGCTTTGTGCATACTTAAAAAAAAACCCCAAAACTCATACAAACATAGGTACACTTTCCAACTCCTTTTGCCTCTTCCCGAAACTAGGTAGGCATTGCAGAAGTTAAACATCTTTTACATTATAGGGGGTCAGCCTCATTTCTGCTCGCAGAACCAGGCACACGGTAGACCAACTCTTTCATCTCCCTGTGTGTCGCACTAACTATGCTCAGAGCGCGCCAATTTACCAAGTGTGTGAAACTTATAACAAGTGTTTCAGTAGCATTGATATTTTTCATTTAGAGACGGCGCACTTTCGCAAAGCGGTGGGTGCTTCACTCAGGGAGAAATGATTTCCTTTATTTTTATTTTTACTTTTATATTGAGTACTACCGGTCCGTAGCTCAGTGGTAACACTGGTAGAATGCTTGCATGCCATGCCGAGAGCAAGGGTTCGATCTCAATGGTTTACTCAGCCTTCACAAGAAATGAGAACCAGCCCCCCCGGGAGCTGGAAAACCCCCCACTTCAATTAAAAGTGGTTGGTGTGAGGCCGGCCCCCTTACGTGTAAAAATAAATAGGTCCCGAAGCGCCACATGCGACCCCTTCGGGGATAACGCAGGCAAGAACGCGGGCTTTCAGGTTGACAGTGTTTACACTGATTTCTCAAAAGCCTTTGACAAAGTTTCTCACAAAATATTGTTACATAAATTGTCGGCTTTAGGAATCAGAAATAACTTTTGGCACTGGATTTCTAGCTATCTAAAAGGACGTGTTTTGAGGGTTAAGATTGGAAACTATTTTTCATTACCTTATCATGCGTCAAGCGGACTCCCTCAAGGCAGCCACTTTGGCCCTATTCTCTTTTTGATTTTTATAAATGATATAGTGAATGAGTTTCCTGATGTCCAATATCTTTTGTTTGCTGATGACCTGAAAGTTTTTAAAAAAATATCTGGGGTGTCTGATTGTCATATTTTACAAGACAACATCTCTAGAATTGTTGAATGGTGTTCAAGAAACAAACTATTTTTGAACGCTAAAAAGTGTAAAGTTATGAGATTTGGTAGAAAAAAGTCTAAGATACCTTTTGATTACAATTTGTTCAACGATGCCTTGCAGTCAGTTGACCAAATGAGAGATCTTGGTGTTATTTTTGATTCAGAACTGTCTTTTTCTGCTCACATATCTGACGTCACCAGCAAGGCCATGAGGACTTTGGGCTTCGTATGCCGCACTGCAAAGGATTTTAATAATTTAAACAGCGTTAAATTACTGTACACATCTCTTGTTCGGAGCAAATTGGAATATAATTCGCAAATTTGGTCTCCCGGTTATCAAATATATGATAATTTGATCGAACGCGTGCAACGCAAATTTTTAAGGTTTCTAAATTATAAATTAGGTAATCAATGTAATTCAACTAACTATAACTTCTTACTAAATTCAACAAATCTGTTAACACTTAAGCACAGACTGATTTTGCACAATAAAAAATTTAATTCACTTGTCGACAGCCCTGAATTGCTTGAGCAAATATATCTGCATGTACCTCGCCACAATAGTAGAAGCTGTGAATTATTCCACCAAAAGCTTGTAACAACAAATTATGTCAAAAATACAGTAATTCACAGACTTCATGAGTTAGCCAACAAGTACTTATCAAATAAAGATATAGATGTATTTGCTATGTCTCTTGATTCATTCAGGTCTGCTTTGAGATTGAAATTTGTGAATGAGCATGCACAATGTATTGTTTGAAGGAATTTGGTTGCACTTATATTTTATAAAAATAACTCATTCTTATGAATATGTATGTATATATATAGTATATTTTATTATCTCCTACATAAAAATATTGTATGCTGTGTTTCATTGTTACTTGAATTTTTGATTTTATTTTCTCATATCTTTTGTTTATTTTTAAGTTTTATTGTACTTTTTTCTTTTCTTATTTTCTCTTACATGTATAATTTACATAATTTTTTCTATATATATATATATTTTTTTGTAGTTCCATTACTATTTATACTCATTGTTTTATACTGTCGATTGTAACTCTAACATGTATGTATATTTATATTTTTTGTGAAATTGGCATACCGCCGTAAATAAAGAAAAATAAAATAAAATCAGAAGTTACACTATATGTGTAGCTTAGTTGCGATTGCGATACTATTTTTGTTCACTTTGTTGATAAGTACTCCTATATTTTCGTTCTTCTCTTTATATCAATATTACATCATATTCTGTTTTGAGAGCAGTATTTTTTTCTTGTAATTAGGCACTTGTAATTAACAACTTGTAATTCTTTCCAACTTTCTAAACTTGATATCCGTGGCAATGTTTTTTGTAATTGTTATTATTATAATTCTTACATAACGCTGTTTGTTGTCCTATTAAAATAAAATAAAATATCAACTTATTAGTCAAGGAAATCATCACCTTGTTGATCTTTATACACTTGCACTAAACATTTTTTCCTTCCTTATAATAATAATAATAATTGGACAATTTGTATACAGCGCTGTTTAGTGGCACCAGCCACCCCAAGGGCGCTTTTATGTGTTGAAGCTTCTGTTAAACAAATGTGTCTTAAGCAACTTCCTGAAACTGCCAGCACTGGTCTCTGTTCTCAACTCCAGTGGTAGACTATTTCAGCAGGATGGACCAGCCAAACTAAAAGCCCTATCTCTGAAACCAGTTCTGTTCCGTCGAAGTGGCAGTTGAATCCTGTTTACGGCGTCGCTCCGTGCAGAACGAAGAGTGCGTCGTTTTCCCCCTATCTGGTCAACTCTGCACAATTCACACAAATACGATGGGGCAGCTCCTCGGAGGGCGTTAAAAACAGAAACACATATTTTGTACTCAATCCTCTCTGGGACCCTATCAATTTCTAATAATAATTTTCTATATAAAAATGCAGGTATAATATATTATCCATAATCTGAATTACCCTTCAATAGACAATAGGCCCTTGAGTATCTTTGAATCTATTGAGTAATCCTTGAGCAATTTTTCATGAATATTAATATGATGAAAACATACCTACTTGAGCCATACATTCACATCAACACATTAACTAATAAAACAGAGTACCTCAAGCAACAACTCAACCATACCATGTTACCAAGAATGTATGGAATTAAAAACCAGGGACACTTCAAAGAAGTGATTTCATTTCATTGAGGATTGATAGACAGAAGGCTCTGGCGTACCCACAACATTGCTTGTTCAGAAATGGCACAGCATTTCTTAGCACCGTGCAGCCTACAAACCTTGTACAGACCCAGTGGCGTACATTTGCCCATATAGGATGCTCACCCCTTGAATATTGATGTAAGAACAAACATTTTTTCAATAAATACTAATCACAAATAGTAACTAGATGACTCATTTAGTCTATATTCATTACATCAGTTTTATATCTAGGGACTTTAAACAATGACTACTTGAGCACAATTATATTGTTTCATATTCTAGTGTTTTTACGTTTGTCAGCACTTCACACATCCATTGGTATTTTTTATAAATCTTTGCTCTCCGTAGTCGCCAAAGTGTAACCAGGTACATTATCATATCCACTAGATTTGAATCCTTTCGTTAGTAAGCTGACAGTAATGTTGACGTGCCCGTAAGACCTGGTTCTCAATACTGAAACAAACAAAGAATAACTTCATTAAATAATTTAAATTTGAAAAATACCAAAACACAAAAATTTTCAAGGTGAGAAATTTATCTGCAAAAATCAAAAACCAGTCGCAAAGGTTCATTCTGCCTAACAGCAACCAATTTTTGCTTGAAAAAATTATACACATAATTATACTCAAGAAATAACTTGTACCTTCAAAATTCACTTACAAGAGATGGAGAAAATTGGCAAAGATACCATACCACTGTCAATCAAAATAAATGAAATAGATGGAGTGTTTTAGTGTTTTCCCATAGTAACGGATGTGCCAAGGAATGAAATAGATATACTATCAAGAAAAGAGGCACAAAAGAACAGAAATATGTCAAACATAAATGCAAGCAAGCGGCTTATGATGCATTCACATAAGTAATATTTTGAGTTATAAATAAAAATTAAAACCACAAAATTTAATACATTTAAAAAGAAATTGTTTCAGTAAACTGTAAAACAACCAGCTATAACAAACTCGCTGTTGTATGAAAAAATACAATAAGAATATTTGGCATGCCAAACAGCTCTGATGCTCCATTTGATCATTTTCATAGATTGTCGTTTAAGTCTGAGGCTTTAAAACAAAATCACTTTTTTATAGAATATGTTTAGTAGCTTTTTATTTTTTTTACTGTTTAATTGTTCAGTGATTATTTGGTTTTTTTTTATACTCAAATGTAATTAATTGCTTGTATTCCTTGACTTATAGGTTGGTATGAGGCTGACCACCCATACTGTAAAAAATGGTTCACTTTGCCAATGTCACCCCTGTTACAGGGAAGGTCGGCAAGAGTTGCAGGGCTTATGTCCATTTGAGAATTGGGTTTTTATATTGTAGGTCCACATGCGGCATGTGTGAGCGCGAAATTATGCATGTCTGCTTGTGGGAATGCATTTAATATGAATCTCAAATGATACATATCCTTGCAGCTTAGATTTAGATTAGATTTAGATTTAGTCGCGTACCGCATACCATAAAGATACTGCCCACATTGTATTACAGCAAATCTATAATAATATAATCTAAAATCTATGTTCTCAGATGTATGGTCACAAACCAACACGTGTAGTTCGCGCTTACAAATGCTGAATGTGTACTTACAAATAAAATTCAAACCTCAAATGAACATAAGCCCCACAACTTTTGCCTAATTTTTTATTTTAAATAATTAAAAATAAATATTAAAGGCTCTTGTAAAATTTGCCACAGTCTTATCTGACACAATTATTAGCTATTTTGCGCCAATTAAGTAGGTAGGTAATAATTTAACTTCAAGTGGAGTTTTGTGAACTAGAAAGCAAGGAGAAAAGAGACTAAGAGGAGAAAACTAGTATAAAAGAGGCTATTGTTGATTTTTTCACTTCTTCCCTTCTAATACACTTCCCCCCAACACTTGAATACACTTCTCCCCGACATGTGAATATCGGGGAGAAGCTATGATTTGTTTGTTTGCCGTAACAACATGGCTCGAAAGGCCTAAGCAAGCAGAACCCGCTGATCTCTGTTCTCATGGCATGGACCAATGGGAGAACTGCATTTTTTGGCCGCCAATCAGCTTACTCCTGTCGACAACACAAGTGACTTTTAAAAAAGAACAGACAACAATCACCCAAAACTGGCTAGTGCACACTCTATTTTACAATCTCCTCGACTAGAAGTCAGTGACTGGGGACAGGACGAGTTGGAGGCACATGCTCTAATAATCTTTTATATATGATTTAAGTTGTACACATATATTATATTTATAATTCCTTTTAAATGCATGCCCACAAGCAGAACCTTATAAGTTTAAGCTTGCACATGCCTCATGTGACCTTACAACATAAAAACCAAATTTTCCGCTGAAACATTTAAAAAAAAAAAAAAAAAAACCCAAATCTGAAATGAACATACGCCTGGCAACTCTTACCAACCTTTCCTGAAAGAGGGGTGACATTGGCAAAGTGAATTATTTTTTACAGTATGGTAGTTCAGCCTCATACCAAGTTATAAGCCAAAGAACAAAATATATGCACTTTAAAATATATAAAGCAAGCAACTTTGAACTCTATAAGTTAAGGAACACAAATAATAAATTACATTTTACAAGTAGTACTTATTAAACAATAATACCTTAAAGAAACTATAAAAGATAAATGTATAAATTTTAATTTTAAAAACCTTAACCGCCAACATTACAGATCAAACGCCATTTTTTTCTATGTTTGCATACTTCTTTCATTTCATCCAGTCATAACCTTTTTCATGCTTTGGGAGGAAAAGGTTTGCTTGAACTTGTAGCACCAACCACCAATTAAGATTGAGATCTACATTTACAGTTTTGTTTGAGCCAGGTGTAAAATAATTCTAATTCGTTCCACATTTTTTAACCACTTCTAAAGTCCAACAGGGAAGAGATGACGTTAAGCTGGGAGCAGAAGAAAGCTAGCAGCGTCCACAACATGTTATACACTCACAATAGTTGTCGTTCCCCTGCGCCAGTATGCTGGGGTTGAGTATCTGGGGAGCCTTGGCCAGCAGGCGGGCCATGAGCTCGGCCAGGGCTGTGGGGGGCCGAGGGGCGGCCAAGGGGATGCGCAGGGTGCGGGGGCCCGTTCCTGCAGGAAGATGTGTCCTGCCGTAGCCCTTCGCGGCCTCTACGCCCCAGGAACTGATGCCGTACACTGATATCACAATCTGCGGCCCTGGAAATACAAAAAATTAGAAAATTTAAAACATTTATTTCAAGCACTTTTTATGAAATGTCATCCAGCCAAGGGGGGAGTGGGGAGAGCCTAACTGAGGTGGCTGGACGACACCAAGAGAACTGCAGGCAGAGGATGGCTAAACACAGCAGCCGATAGACAGAAATGAGGAGGATTAGAGGAGGCCTACGTCCAGGAGTGGACTGAGAAAGTCTGAGGGAGAAGGGAAGAAGATATGAATTATGCAATATAAGTTCCTGTGTTTCATTATGCAAGGGAGAAAAAAGGGACAACAAACTCACGGTTAAAAGAATACTTCCTGGAGGAATCACGTTGACTTTCAATAAAAAGGTGACTCTTGTTTGCATTATCTCTAGTAACTTCATATGCTTGATGTGTAAGTGCAAGCCCACACATGCCTGCTTTTGTATGTGCATTAAGAGTAGGTACACCTTGAATACTAACATATTTTTTTCAACTGAGTTTACAGATCCTAACCACATTGTCACACGGGAACAATTCTTCCCGGATTGCCTATGGATTACCGGATAGGCCGTGTAAAAACTTTCGACAAAGAAACAAAATAAAATAGATAAACCATACAAAATTCGGGCAGAATAAAATCGCGTGTGAAAAGGCTGTAACACTTACATCCAAAAGGTGTGGTACTTTTGAATGAAACATCTATTGGCATGCCAAATGCCACTTCTTGAAAAGAATCTCCTCTTGTAGAATATTGACTTAATCCTCCGTCTACACCTCCAATAAGCTCCCAATCAGGTCCGCTTACAATATCATACCGAAAAAACAACTCATCGTCTGCCTTTCCACCTGGGAAACAAACAGACTCAATCTGACCGGAAAATGACGCTAAAAAGCAAATACCCTCCTCGTCAGACATTTTAAATTAATGAAGATTATTTTTTCTGCATAATCCTTCAGATTTTATTGAGTTATTCAATTCAATATATTTTCACGTCAGATCTGCAAAACGTCAATATTATTGTTTATTTAATTTGCTGTCATGGTAACAGAAAAGAAGAGGGATAAAAACGCTGTGCATAAAATACCTCTTAGCACATCAGAAAGAGATTTTTTGGTTTAATTGCCCATTATTTTTGTTTGTGTACAGATATGAGTTGCGTGTATGGCATAAAATCACACTGAAAATGTTGTTTATAATATGGCTGTTAGTGTAAAGCTTTTTCCAGCTTGCATCAGAAAGCTTCGGTTTTGTGATCTGCTTACCGACCGTACACTTAGTTTCCTCTACCCACTGACAGATGGCGCCGTAAGGTATTTGCCATAAAGTCCACCATTGTTGAAAATCAGCCTGCTGTTTCTGCCTCATTCGTCGAAAACGAAAATTATTTTGTGTTTTTGTGATTTTTTTCACATTCACAAGTGACTATTTACTAGTTAATTTAAAAAAATAATCCTCAAACTAACCAAGCACACCAATCATTGTACTTCAAAGTTTGTATTTACCATTGAAAAACGTGTTTCATGCGAGCATCGATTTGGCGATTACCGTTCTTCACGACCATATAATTTTCGTGTGCGTTTCGAAAATAAGCCAGAAATTATACAAATCAATTCTTATTTAGGTTTCAAAAATACTTAAAATCACAGTTAATGTATTCAATTATTGGTTTCAATTAGTGCTTTATGCTATTTAGTGTTTGAAAGTGTGTTCATAGTGATGGCAAGTGTTGGGCTGATGTGAAGGGATGTAAATACGTGTTAGTACTGCCGGCTTTGCTATGGGCGATTGATTGGGAGTTTGTTAAGGCTGGAGCCCCATTTAGGGCGCCCCCGCAGTCCTCTGCGAGGGGCCTCCGAAGCCTCTGGTCCCCAAAAAGCCAACATGTCGGGGGGAAGTGGCCAGCATCAACATACACACGGAGGCAGACCAACTCAGCCAGCGCCCGCTTGGAATCACCTCCAAGTAAGTTTACATCCCTCAAGATCAGAAATAAAGCCCTTAAAACATCTTCAAAATAAATTCAACATTTATATCAGGCGAATTCCAATTTTAAGATCATGTCCTGTTCCTTTTTGATTAGCTGCCGATTTTGTTTCATTCGATTAAAAAAAGAAACTGAATTTAATTTATTGTACCTAATTTATGATCTGTCGTAAAAAACACATGGCTGCCTAAAATTATCCATAAATTTACAAAGAAAAAGCTTATGTTTTTGGAAACTTCGTTTAATAGTCCAGTTGATAGCTTCCTTTCTTGAACGCTTGCATTCATACAAGGGTTTGGTTCAACTAGGATTGCGGACCTGATTTCCCTTTTCAATTTATTCTTCTAACCCTAATAAGCAAAGGTTACTCAGCCTTCGTTAGACATGAGAACTTACTCACTTGGAAGCAGAAAAACCCCCACTTCAAGAGAAGGGTGTAAAAATAAAACTGATTCCACCTGCCATATGTGACACCTTTTGGGGAAAATGTCGTAATAAGTAGCACTGTATGTGCAGCTTAGTTGTTTTGCGCTATGTTGTGGACACAGTTGAAGGTTTATGGCAGGCATTATGCCCGCTTTCCACTGCGAGCGGAGCGGACTCCGTACGGACTCCGCTCGACTAGCAACAGTAAATTTCATAGAAGTGCTTCCACCGACAGCGAGTCAGCGGAGCGGACTGAGCGAGTACAAAGAGTTACGAAAGTGGTCGCAGAGTTGAGCGAGTTTCCAGCGGACTCCGTACGGACTCCGCTCGACTAGCAACAGTAAATTTCATAGAAGTGCTTCCACCGACAGCGGAGTGAGCGGAGCAGGCTGAGCGAGTAAAAATGACTCCGCTGTGTCATGGTCTCGGCCGCTAGTTTTCAACTGACTCAGCTCCCCCGTGCCCCCCGCGCCAACCCGCGCAGTTGCGTGACAGCGATAAAACACATCATACATGATTTACAAAAACACATCATACATTATTTTATTAATTTGAAAATAATAAAATGTATGTTTTATTTCAAACATCTACTTTTTATGTTTAAAGCAAAATAATACATTACTTTTTATGTGTCGAAACAAAAAAAAACTCTCTTATTAATAATTAAAACGTTTGATCTGGGCGTAGGCTGCAACGAGCTGTCACACACTGCACATCATACATTATTTTATAAATTTGAAAATATTAAAATGTACGTTTTATTTCAAACATCTACTTTTTATGTATTAAAGCAAAATAATACATCACTTTTTATTTTTCGAAACAAAAAAAAAACTTTTTTTAATAATAATTAAAACGTTTGATCTGGGCGTAGGCTGCAACGAGCTGTCACACACTAGTTGGCTCCGCTAAGCCCGCTGTAGATGGAAGGCAAACAACTCTTTCATCTGACTCATCTCATTTCCCGCCTAGCTCACTCCGCCGAGCTCGTTGGCTGTGGAAGGCAAATACCATTATTTTTTAAAACTCTTTCGCAATGGAAGGCCAAAACTATTTCACTACGCTCCGCTCAGCTATTTCCCGCTCCCGCTCAGCTATTTCCCGCTCGCAGTGGAAAGCGGGCATTAAGATCTGCATGCAATACTATACAATAATCTTAAATTTAAGTTGCAAAGGTACCTATATCAATGTTTAAAATTCATATTAAATGCATGTCCACAAGCAAACCCATGCAAGCTCACACTTACACTTGCTGCATGTGTACTTACAAAATAAGACACAAACCTTACAGGAACTTCACTAGCGAACTGGCCATGCGACATCACAGCATTTTGTTATACGGAATTTTTACTTGTAACTATCTCTTAACTAGGCATCCTGCAGATATTCAGATGACTACATTTCAGAATTTTAAAGAAATGGCTCCCTTATTTAAAATTCAACTTTGTAAAATTAAACATGAAACATAGTTTTAATTTTTGGATCATAATTATGAAGTCTTGTCTTGTATCCTGCCGCCATTCCTCTAGGGGTGGCCGGTACCTCCACACAAGTGCCTCCACTTGACTCTGTCCTTGCATACTTCTTTCATCTCATCTAATTTCATCACTCTTTTCATGCATGCTCTTCTCTTGTTTCCACTCTGTAAATTCCATTCATTCGCAATCTCACTTATCTGATCAATCCATTGTTTCCTAGGTCTTCCCTTTCCACGCTTACCTATTACATTCCCTTTATACACTCTTTTTGTCAGTCGGTCTTCATTCATCCTTTCAATATGTCCAAACCATCGCATCACACTTCTTTGAACTTTCACTTTCACGCTTTATTTTACTCCGCATTCATTCAGAACCCATTCGTTTCTCACTCTATCTTTCAGTGTTTTTCCTGTCATACTTCTCAAATGAGCCATTTCTACGGTGCATACCTTATTTACTTCTCTTTCATTCAACGTCCATGACTCGCTTCCATACATCAGGGTCGGCAACAAAATACAATTGTGTACCGCCATTTTCATTTTCTTTGGTATCCTTTTATTCTTCGCTATTCTACCAAACGCTCCTATCACGCATCTTCCTTTGCTGGCACGCTTCTCTAATTCTTTCGTCATCTTACCATTCGCCTCAAACTTACTTCCTAAATAGTCAAACTCATTCACTACTTCAACTTTTATTCCATTCAAATTAATTGTAAGTTCCTCACATACTTCATTCCTGTCAAAAACTAATACTTTTGTCTTATTCGCATTTACTTTCAAGCTATTCTTACAAAACGCATCATTCAGTTTGGTTAACATCGTTTGGAGTTCCTCCGCCGAGTCAGCTAAAACTATAGCATCATCAGCATAAAGAAGTACTCCAACTCTTGTTTCACCCACTTTCACTCCGCTCTCTGATATTCCAGCTTTTTTTTATGCAACTGTCCATGATTATATTAAACAACCATGGACTCATCACGCAGCCTTGCCTCACTCCCTTAAATATACATCAAACCAGTCACTATATCTCCCATCCACTCTTACACATGCCGAACTATTTTCATAGATGGCACGTATCACATTCAGAAGATTATCATTCACACCGTACTTCCTGAGAACATTCCACAGCATACATCTGTCCACCGAATCAAAGGCCCTCTTGAGATCTACGAATGCTGCGTAGACCACCCTCCCCACAGCCAGATGTTTTTCAACAATCTGTCTGAGAGTAAAGATTTGGTCCACACAACCTCATCCTGGCATAAAGCCAGATTGAATATCAGAGACCCTGTGATCGGTGGCCATTCTCACTTTTTTTATGACAATTTTGCATAAGACTTTCCCAGGTATACTAAGGAGACTAATGGGCCTGAAGTTACGGCAGTCTTTCTTGTCCCCTTTACCCTTGTAAATAGGGACAATGACCGCCTTTCTCCAGTCCATCGGTACTACCCTGTCTTTCATACACATCTTGCATAATTCAAACATCCACTCTACCACACATTCTCCTCCTGCCTTTAACATCTCAGCATTCAATCCATCCATACTTGCAGCCTTTCCATTCAGCTCTTTTATGCTTGCTTTTATTTCCTCTTTCAAAATATCCTCATTACTTTCATTTGTAGGGTCACATTCATATAAATTTCTTTCACCCTGTCCTAATATTTCTTCAAAGTATTCTTTCCATCTATTACATACATCATCTTCATCCCACAGCAAGACTCCCTGCGCATTCTTTATGCCCGGAGTTGTTGCTCCCACACTTTCGTTATTATTCCGAACCCAACTCCAGAACATTTTTTTGTTGGTGTGGAAGTCCTGCTGTGCCTTTTCATTATTTTTCTTCTCTAATTCCATCTTACTTTCATACACAAGCTTTTTAGTATTCATTTTTGCCCTTATATACATCATTTCCAAATTTAAATTACCTTTATCTTTCAACCATTTCATATACGCTTCCTTCTTTTGCTCTACTGCTTCTTTCACTCCATCATTCCACCAGGCATCACCTTTTTTCTTACCAACATTTGTTTCTCCGCATGTCATTCTAGCAGATTCGGTCAGTTCTTTCTTCATCATTTGCCACACTTTTTTCACACATCCTTCATCTTTCATTTTTTGTAGTTCATCCATATTTAATCTTTTGGCAATCTCACTTTGATATTCATCTTGCACATTGTCATCGTTCAAATTTTCCACTTTTATTCTTTTCATTCTGAACAATATTTTTTTCTTTCCTTTCTTACAATCCCCTACCATTTTTCTCGCGCATAGCAAATAGTGGTCTGTGCTGAGTTCAGCTCCACGGTACACTCTTGCATCTCTCACTCTCTCAGTACTTTGTATTATTCACCCTTTAATGTCTACTTTGGCCTTTACCAAGTACTCATCCCTGATCTCAACCTGTTATATTGTTGTCTTGTCACTTCCAGGTGCCGCTGTTTTCCCGTCAGCCCCAGAACGCCCACATGTCCTCAGACAGGCCCATGGCCCACTCGCCCCACACGTGGCACACGCCCACCCCGCTGGAGCACCAGCAGGCTCTCAAGCCCAACCCTAACCCGTATCGGCACACCCCTACCCCACCTGACAGCCAGAAGAACCCCTTCCGGCACACGCCGCCGCCAGACAAGGAGCCGCAGTACCGGCACGCAACCTCCCCCCTGGAACAAGTCATGAAAACGCATCCCTTTCGACACACGCCGACACCTCCAGATAAAGAAACTGCGTACCGAACTAACCTCCTAGAACACCAACAGGCGTTGAAGGGAAATCTGTATCGGCACACTCCGACGCCGCCCGACAAAGACGGAAATTACAGAACGCCCCCGTTAGAGCATCAGCAGAGCTTAAAAGGCTTCCGGCACACTTCAACCCCGCCTGATAAAGACGGCAACTATAGGACGCCACCTTTAGAGCATCAACCGAGCTTAAAAAGCTTCCGGCATACGTCAACCCCGCCCGATAAGGATGGAAACTACAGAACTCCCCCGTTAGAACATCAACAGAGCTTGAAAGGATTTCGGCACACTCCGACGCCTCCTGACAAGGACTTGAGAATAGCCCAGTTGGAAATGCAAAAAGGGAATCCATTTGGACAACTGGAGAGGGGTGGGGGGCCGCTGTACCGCAGGACTCCGCCTCCTGAAGGAGTGAATAATCTGCACAGCTCCCTGATGAATCTGCAGATGATGATGACGTCTGATACTTGGGGAATGCAGGGACAGCAGAGAACGCCTACGGATGCTCTTAGAGGTTTTCCATCATGTTATTTATCTCAAAAAGACATTCCTCCCTACTGATTTATATTTGTCATCATCATCACTTTTTGCCCAACATTACGGAGTAGGTCTAGGTCTGTGTCATAAACTGCTGCCAATGTTTTTCTTCTCTAGTCCCACACTTAATGAGGTGGTAATCTGCCACCACTCCATCCGGACACCTTGCTGTAGGTGTTCCTAATGCCCTGTGATCATCTGAGTTTGCCACTGTGATCTTTTTGGGGCTCTGAGATCCATTTACTAAATGTGAATTATTTACCAATTTAGTGTGTTGAATAGCTATTTTCAAATAAGTTATTGAATAAAGGAGTGAATTAAGTTATTGAAAAGTCCTTTACATATTTGTCATTATATTACCTAACACTTCTCAGTCTTCAATCAGTGCTTATGAAATGAACAATATAATTAAATAGTTCCCTTTTGATGTACAGAAATATTAAAGAAACAAGTAGTATTGAATTGTTAAATTAGTCATAAATTTGCTATCGAATGTACATTGGTATTTTTCTCATTTCAGACAACTTCATGTCGCGTCCAGACAGCATGGCTATGAGCCGACACTCTCCAGGCGTCATGCTCGGCTCCATGGACCTCTCAGTCAGCCGTTCTCCTAGAAATGGCAGCCAGAATGGGGAGCAAGGCAGCAGTGGAGCCCCCATTAGTCTCTCTGTCAGAGACGCCTCCAAGATCAACAGTCTTGGGCCCGTTGAAATCACCAAGATCCATCAGATCGCCCGCGGCCTGGAATTTGCAAAATCCTGCAGCCCCACACTCAACCAAGGCTCCAACAGTCCCAAATCTCCTAAATCAAACAAGTTAAAAGTTGATTCTATCTTGGAGCGCTTGAATAGTGGAGGAGATGGTGTTGTTATAACCCAACTGAGGCACACAGTATCCCCGCACTCTGTTATCGTCAGCGCGCATTCCATTGAAGACAGTAATAGCAGAGGGTCGACGTCTTCGCTGAATATAACTCCTGTTGGGAATATCCCACCTTATCTTCCCGGGGAACCTGTGCAAGGAAGGGTTACTCCTAATCAACGATTAGAACCGCCCCATGAGAGAAATGTTAGCTATCAGTGCTTACCAGGAGAAAGCATCTTGGACAAGGCCATCCCCAAACCTAAATCCGTTATAATGGAGAGTGTAGCAGCTAGCAAGGACGATGCTCCTCCTGCTAATTGCTCCAACGAAGATTCTAATGGGTCTTCGAGTGATGGAAGCAGATCTAAGAGAAGACGGAAGCAATTGAAGACTTCCAAAGTTTCTAATGATGAAAACGTGGAAGAAGCTTGTAAAGATAAACTTGAGGAGAATAAACCTGAAGATACAAATCATACTAATGAAGTGAGTCGCGTACAGGGGTCTCCTACTAAGGTTACCAGCCATCTTGAACAAGATAACAGTAATATTAAAATGTTGACGGAAAATGGAATGCCTCCGGATATAAAAGGAGTGAGCTCAGAAGTCGGAGTGGCTGTTGTGTCAAAGGCGAGAAGAAAAACATGTTCGGAATCTGAAACTATCGATAATATCGCGGCTATGATTGCTGAGACCAATTCTGTGGATTGCTTTCCGGCTAAAGTACAAGTTCAAGACAACCCGGGAAAGGTTGTTACTTCTGATGTAGAGAAAATCAAAAATGATTTGCAAGATATGCCAGTTGAAGCTGCTGTGGAAACTGCAGCAAGTGAGAACAAAATAGAGGATGTTGGGAAAGAGGTGAATGCTGTGGCAAAACCACAGAGAAGAAAGAGGAATAGTAAATCCAATTCTACCGACAGCAATCCATCAGAGAAAGTGAAGGAGTCTGGTAAACCAAGAAAGAGAGCAAAGCGATTAGACAAATCTAAACCAGAAGAGCAACCATCATTTGTCGAAGTTGAAAATGAACTTGAGAAGATGTTTGCTGGATTAGAAGAAGAAGGTCCCACTGATAATGCTACTCAGATGTTGGACCCGATTACAGGGATTATGACAGATAATTTACTCAATCCTGCGACGGAGGCAGAAAAGAAAACTCCCACAAGGAAGAAGCGTGCATCCAGAAGATCAAGCGAAGCAACATCGACAGGGTTAATTTCAAGTGACGAGAGTGCCCCTAAACGTAACAGGAAATCTAAAGGAAGTCAGCCTGTGGAAGAGAAACTAGATGTAAATGTTGTGAATAATGTTGCGAGTGATAAGAAGCATAAGAACTCTTTGAAGGGAGCGGGGAAGAAAGACAAAGTGAAGGACTTGTTGCATCGTGACGCGTACGATTCGGGGAGCAACGCTAGCTCTAGTAAATCTAGAGGGCCGTATGTGCAGATAAGAGGACCTAGAGACTCGCCTCTTTCAGTGAATGTGATTAATACACCAGTGCAGGAAGAAGACACGGATAAAACTGTAACTAAAGTTAAAGGCAATAAGCCCAAGTCAGCGCTCAACAGCGATAGTGACTTTAGAAATAAAGTCAAGTCTAAGGGACTGCATAGCAGTACACTAAGCATGAAGTATGACGCCACAACGACAGATACAAGTTGGATCTGCGTATTCTGTAAGCGTGGGCCTCACACCGGTAGCTCAGTAGGGACTCTGCCTCAAGGCAAAGCTCAACAAATGGGGGATCTGTTCGGTCCTTACACTGTCACGGCAAACTGTGCCGACTTCAACGCAATGATGAGCGACCCTAAAGATTTACAATTCAAGAGCCAACCGAAACATGGCACATTTGCCCAAAACAGACAAGCAAAAGGACAACCAAAAAAAATGAAACTTGATCCAGAAGAAGTGAAGTTCCCTAATACGGAAATGTATCTTGGCATGACGGAGTCGTCACAAGATAGTTATGAGGTTTGGTTTCATGAGGATTGTGCCGTTTGGGCACCAGGCTTACATCTGGTCGGTTCAAAGCTTGTCGGATTGGAATCAGCCGTTTGGGGATGCTGTACAGCAAGGTGTGGCAAGTGCGCGTTACTCGGCGCAACTGTGGCATGCGTCAAACGCGGCTGCTGCAAATTGATGCATGTGAATTGTGCGCGTGCGGAAATGTGGAACTTGGACGGAGAGAACTTCAGTGTTCATTGCAAGGAACACGCGATGCCATGACATCATTCCTAATCTGATGTAGCTTGTTACAAACGTAGCCTTCTAATTATTAAGCCGTTGCTTTTGAATTTAATATTGAATTTTCTAAGTACAGGATTGCATTTGGCATTGATTGAAACTGGTTTTCAATTAAAAACAATATCAAAAATAATTTTAAGAGATATCAATTAGAAAGGTATTCACAAATTAAATCATTATGGTAGTTTTTCAATGAAGTCAAAACACAGATTTCCAATTTTTCACTATAGGGTGACACCAAAGGTGTAGGTCAGTGATTCCCAAAGTGTGTGCTGTGGCTCCCCGGGGCCCTGTCATAAGGGTGCCACATGGCCGTTGTCCAGTTCCAATATGGATATTGCCACACCAGTCAAAATTGGATATTTTTAGTATCCCAAGGAAAATAATGAGAATATGTTTAAAATTTTTCACTGTTAAAATGGGTGATTGCTTTTAAAAACTAAGGTCTTTCAATTTTTCAAGAAAGTCAAAAAAAAAAAAAAATCATGTATTAACCCTTTCAGACCGTGGGTATGTTTAAACATACACAGATTTCAAAATTTTATCATGGTAGGTACAAAACTCATTGAGGCGTGGAATTTTTTTTATTTGCTAGCTGGTATTCTTGCTTACAGCATTATATTTTTTCTTTATGTTTCTTGCTTGCATTTTAACCGCCATAACGTCTGTCAACTGTCAAGCCGGCTTGCGTTTCAACTCTGACTATTTTTCCCCTCAAAATCGTCAATTTTCAAGGTAAATTGAAAAAAAAAAAATCTATAATTTTAACACTAAAAAAAAAAAAAAGATTGGAAATTTTTTAAAAAAATATAAATAAAGAAATCCACACTAAAAAAAAATTTTTTTTTATCTAGAAATATGGCCAGGTCTGAAAGGGTTAAGGGTGCTGCGGGAAAAATCTGAAAATTTAGGGAGCCACAAACCGAAAAAAAAATTGGAAACCTTTGCTCTATGCAGGTATTTAGGGTCCTTAGAACTCTAAAACAAAGTATTGGTTAGCTATTTCCCAAGGGACCCAGCCGAGTAACGTAACATTTTTTCCAGTTTATTTGTGCCGACTCCATTCGAAAGGATACCATTTCTGAAATGAGTAGGTACTACTTTTGTGTAAATCACACCTCAAAAGTCCTCTGGGAGCTTGGATGCCGCTGTAGAAAGTACAAATTGTCAAGCAATACCCTGTCACTGTGAGCCTGCACGGGCCTTTGGTTACCGGTCTTCAGAAACGCATTTGTTTTTTCAACCCAGCCGGTTTGAGAAAAAACATTTCTGCTCTGCTAGGACTCAAGTTCTCGAGTCCGTAGCGTTAACCACTAGGCTGCAGAACGATCTTACCGTTAGCAACCAGATTCTTTCCGTATGCCAAATGGAATTTCCTGTTTTAAATTCATGTCATAGTGGGATTGTAATTTTCAGTTATTTTTAATGTAGCCGATAAAGTGATTAGGCATTCGCGCTCGTAAGAAGTGACCTGCACATTGCGTATGTGCGTAAATGTTAACGTAAACAATGACCAAAATTATTATTTCATCTTGAACATATAATAAGGTTTACAGTGGCGTAAGTTTTTAATAAACGGCGTCAAATTGGAATAAATAATTTGTAAACAAATGAATAATCAAATATTTATATGGTGGGGACACCCCTTAAGAAACATTGCTAGTTTTAATTATTAAATAATGCATCAGTAACATTATAAAGGATAGACTTCTTTGGTATTGAGGCGTAACAATAAAAGTAATTTTTATGAAGAATGCATGAGTGTGAAAACTTATAAAATACGTTTGTTTAAATTTATAATTTTGTTATCTGTACGCTTAGTGTATAACAACCAAAATAAAGATATAACAACATCCCTAGTATAAAATGCTTCGCCTAGATAGGAAAAATGTTTGAAAACTGAATCACTCCCTTGGGATGTTATTGTATCTTCCATACATTTTTACACTCATATATTTATGTAAAATACGTATTGTTCCCCTTTATGCACCCTTATTTATATTTTAACGTAAAAAACAAGCTGCAAGTAATAATGTGTAAATTGTTATCATGTACTTTCGGCCAGACTGAAATTTTATTAACATTCAACAACAAATATTTTGAATCAATTTTTCTCTGTAATGAAATTAAAAAATTGCCGTACACCTTAAAAATATATTTGTTATATTGTCATCTTATAGGAATAGGAAACCTTGATTTAGATCTTTCGATCTGTGATTCACAAAAGAACTTTGCATCGACTCATATATCTTGGGGTATGGACGTCCAGCTATCTTTCTACTTTTAGAAGTCTTCTATTTGGGTGTTGATCTATTGGCATCTCATTAGCTACGTGAGAGTCTTTCATGACTCATTTGGAGACATGTACCTTATGGATATAACATTGCATAAATTCATCTCAGTCGAGTGAAAAATAAAAATGTATGAAAACTAAACCACTTATTAGGATTGCTATTATATTCCATAGATTTTTATATTTACACAATTGAGGAGACTTCATGTAATCGTTTATACTTAGGGTAAAGATCTGCCTGTGATTGACTGAAAAACATAATTTTTCAAGAAAGCCATCTAAGTGCTTTTACTCTCCTGTATGCAGCATGCAGATGGTCATTTTCAACACTCAAAATCTTATACTTAGGGCCGATTTTTCAATGGTCAGATAAACAGTCAGTTAAGGTTTATTCCACAGTTAACAAGATTTTGAATTTTTCAATTGACAGTTAGGCTGTATCGGCCCGTTAAGTTCCCTATCTGACGAATAAACTTAACTGCCCCTTTACTCCGCCGTTAGCGCGCTAACTGTCGAATAAATTGGCATTTCTGTCACAGCGCGCGTCTAATATTTGTAGGTTGTCTTCGTTTTCGTAGTCCTTCATTGTAAAAATATGGATATTTTTTTATTTCATTGACGATGAACTAATATAAGAAGATTATACAGTGGTATTTTTTTTAATTCATGCAGAGTTGTAAGAGAAAGACCTATAATATGTCTGTAGGTATGGGACGATGAGGAATTGCAACGAAGATTTTGTCTGGCCTGAAGAGGGCCCGCCACTAGTTTTATGTATCTGTTGCCATTGATTTTTTTGTTTCTTTTTTAATGCTTTCATATTTGAGATTTAACGCCTGAAGCAGCATTAAATAATGAAGCAATTTTGTTAAAAGCTGCTTCCTTTTCTTTTTTTGTGACAGCGTCCCGTGTGTATTTTCAATTATTGTGCGATAATTCGCCACTAATTCCGTTAACAACCTCACTTCGCTCTTACTAAAATTGGTAGATAAGTATCTTTGACATATTTAAATTAGCTATTAAAGTTAAAGAATAAGAAAATAGTAACACGGAGCCAAGCCGACAATTTAAGGTTATGTTTTTATTTGGTCAGCCGCCGTCATAGTTTCAAAGTCCTCTATCTCTTTCTAAAGTAACAAAACGTTCATAAGCGTGTCTCGCTCTCGCAGATGGTGTGAAGCTTGTCTGAGCTAGTCACACAAAATCGGTCAGATAACTATCTAACCGTTATCTGGGGTTTGAAAAATTGGAAACTTTTATTCGTCCATTAAAACCTCAGATAAATTTTATGGACAGTTAGCTATTTGATTGTTTATCTGACCATTGAAAAATCTGCCCTAAGTTGAAAAAAACTTGGAAAAATTTCAGGACTCCCATTAGTGCAATGTCGAATAGTTAATTATCCCATTATGTGAACAAGAACACTTCTTCTTATAAGATGATGATATTTCTTGGGAGTAACTGGTTGGCCATCTCTATATATGAGAGAGTCATGCAGAATACAAAATGGATTAATTTTATATCGTCTGGTCCCTGATGACAAGAAAACCATCTAAATGGTCCCTAAGTCAAAGCGACAATGTGGTCTCTGGACCTGCAGATGCAACATGTGTCTGTAGGTCTTACGAGATCTATTTGCAGATTGCAAGCAATAAAAAATGGCAGCGCATAAATAGCTGATTAATTTACCGTACACATTGTATGGAAAACGTAAGTAAGGCGAACAGCTGTTTATGTGATGCCATGTTTTATTGCTTGCTATTCTCAAATACATGAGAAAAGATCTACCTACGTCTATTGAGTCTGAAGGCCCTGGATGCAACACAGTTCAGGACCACTGCTCGAGATCTACATTTGTTTGACAAATACGTCAAAATCCCATTTTCTAGAAAATAATGTACATACACTTATACATTAATCATGAAGTATTCTCAAATACTTATTAAAAACAAATACTTGTATACTATTTATTTTGTTTTGTCTTATGTGATTTTTTTAACTTACCCTTTAAGTTTTTGTTTTTATTTAAATCCATTTCTTAAGAATTGCAATGTACCATCTGTAAACAGATCATCAAATCTCTTGGAAACTCATTGTTTAAATATTTTCATAAATCCTTGAGTTTTCATAATTTTGTTTGAATCCCAGATTGACTGCACAATAACATGGTCCATATGTCTTGAGATGTAATTAGGTGCTCACCTGTTTCTAAAGCTGGCGGAAAGAAATTTATGAACTGCATTCCTCTCCACAACTGTGTAGTAAAACTTAAAGGTTATCTTCACTTCTTTTTTTTAAATCAATTAACCCTTTTTTCGTACATGGTGGCATGCATAGACTTGCACTGAGAGTGGTTAGCATCTCTGTTTGAAGGTGCATCCTTCATCTGTCAGTGACAAAATGTATATCTGTTAATTACTTGATTAACAAAAAGAAGTCAATAGATATTTTGTAGTATACTTGAAGCATATTTTATACAGGAAGGAAATTCTGTACTGAAGGGGTTAAAAATCTGTTATAATTTATTTTTCAATAAATGTACTAAGTATATGGTTTCTAAAAGAAAATCTTTAAAATTTAGATTGAATTCATTGTAATGAAAAAAAACCTGTGTCATATTTATTATTTATTTATCAAAATTCTCTTCTTGAATCTCAGTAATTTATTTAGTATTTATATTGTACTAAAAATATGTAAAGATTTTCTTCATCATTTTGTATAAGCTTATACTTTATTTAAAACATGGAATTATTTTATCAAAATTAAATTATCTAAAATAAGAATAAGTCAAAACTGAGTTCCAAAATTTCCTCAGGGCTCAGACATCACAGGTCTAGGTGACTTTGGTCCTTCTCAAGCAATAACAATATTATTAATCAGCTTTCACTAGCAATCCGACTGGGTGATGTCAAATTTTTTTTTTTGTCATTTGCGCAGACTTCATTTTTTTGGCACTGTTTTGTATAAAACATATTTAGTATCTACCTAATCTTCAATTACCTGTATTACATTTTAAGGAAAGCGTACATCAGTATTTTTATTACTACATTTAATAACTTAATTGTTAGAATTAATTTTGTTTATCAGTCTTTTGCTGTAAATAGCTGAATTTTAAGTTTATAAATCGTAACCGCACCTTCAATCTGTGTTTCACACAAAAATAGTATCATCTAATGGATCTGGAGATGAGGATATAATTTTCCAGCTGGCTGTTGACCCAGCGGCATCTCATTAGCTGTGATGTGTGCAAGACTAGGCATTCCAGGGGCAACATTTCTCTTATAATTGCCTTCTGGATCTGCTCCATCTCACTACATCCTCTTTTTCACAGGCTTTTCGAATGTGGTAGTGGATGCAATCTCGCAATGTTCTGCTGGTGATCATTCTATCAATCATGTCTCTTTCATATCCCATTGTATTTCATTCATTATTCAGGGTTTCTAATAATAATAAAATACTTGTGCATAGCGCCTTTTTGTGACCGCAGCCACTTAAAGTTTTTTTTGTTTTCGTGGGAGAGGTTGACATGTAGGTTATGTAGAAAAAAAAACAACAAAATCCCAATTTCAAACTGCTTATAAGTAAGAGAGAAATGTATTGAAAAAATATTTTATCATTTTACAAACCCTGATATTATAAAAACTACCTGAATAGATCAAAAAATATTAAGTTGTATTTCCAAGGTGAACATTATATTAGCATTTTTTCTATATTTTATTTATATTAATGTATAGTACATGGTTCCACTTACATCTATTTTTTTTCAAACAGAACATTACATTTGTACACCAAGTATAAATCATATGTTTAAATCAAACCGTAGCGCTAAACCAAAAAAAATGTATGGAAACCAAAATGCTCACTTAGCCCCTGTTTTGATTTCCATACATTTATTGTAAATGCTATGGTTGCGTTGAACGTGAGGTTTTGTACTTGGGGTGCTTTCACCCAGCTATACTTTTATAAACCGTGACGGTGTACGGCATCTACGTTACATGTTGTAATTTTCTTTTCTAGGCAAAAATGTAAACTTAAATAAATGAATAAAAGTATTTGGTAAATAATTTTATAATATTGGCATATTGCAAGTAAATAAATAGGAGTTTTAGTTGACTTGGTGTATAGATTTAGATCATTCCTAAATGACCCTCGGCTATACATATATATGATATGTTTCAGTGATTATTGTACATGATAAAACTATCTCCTAATGATTATTATATAACATGTAATTATTGAATATTTGTCATGACTTGTAGTGAAGTAAATCATTTACAAAAACCAATCATCGACTTTTATTTTAACATTCCATAATTCATATGTTTCATTTGTAACCATTTGGATCATGCCTTTTGCATAGCCAGTCCTGTCTGTTTTGGAATGTGTTAGTCACATGGGTTTAGGGCTGTGGAGAGTGCAAATGCTTTTAAGTTACAGTTAAAAGTGTGTTCAGGAGATGCTGTGGCTCTGTAGTCCCCTTGCAATGAATTCACAAAGTGGCACAATATAAGTATTATTAAAATTTACAGCTTTAATTTTATTTCACTGACATCCATCTTGCAATCATAGAAGGAACACGTCACAATTGATTTTCTTACATACTGTGACTTCTTGTGGCACCAATCTGCTCCATATGCTATAGACTTGTGCTCGTTGTACTCTGCCACAATCTTCAGAGTACTCCGACTATCATAGTTCACAATGCTGAACCCTCCGTACATGCAGGCAGCCAGCAAAGTGACTGACTTGATAGGTTCCCACTTCAAGCGCCAGATCCCACCTCCCAACTTGATGTCGGAGACGGGAGATCTCATCTTCCTCAAGTCCCAGATTCTGAGTGTCTCATCATAACTGTAATGAGAAGAAAAACAGTTAATCTATTGATCAGTATATAGATATGATCTGATCAATAAAAGTGAGCATACTAAATTATCTGGATCACATTATGGACCTTCTAATTCTGCAACAGGATAATTGTAACCACAAACCCAAAGCAAAAAGTCCGGACAGAGCTATAGTGGATCAGTATCAGACTCAAGGGGAGGTTTCTGACAAACATCACTGGCAGTCGTTGATCGATGCGGCTAAGGCTCGTCATGAATAGGGTAATTGCAGTGGTAGGGAAAACAGTTGAAAATAATATGGTTATGTAGAGTACATTTCAAGGATCACAATCATATAATTTTTGGATGAATTCAAACAAAACACTTTATTTTCACTATAAAATTTATTTAAAAAGATTAGAATCTTTAAACAAATTACTAATGCGTTTTTGACCAAGTAGGTCATCATCAGGTATGTAATATATTTTTTAAGTAGTAAAAATAAAGATATCATTGATAATTTTGAAAAATAAAATGCGGAGAATTTGAATCCTGCCAAAAATGCAATGTGAAGGGCTAGGGACGTGTGTCGTCATTTTGATGACAAACGTCACTGTCAAACTGACTACCTGGGCCATTTGACACCTAAACTCCGAAGATCTGACGTCATATCCGCCCGAATAAAAAAATGACCTGTTTTAGCGGAAATGGAAAATACGTGAATTTTAAAGAGCTATAATTTAAAAACAAAGCCACATATATTTTTTTTAAAAACGCAAATGCATTTAAAATAAAAAAATATAGCCTACCATTTTATGAAATAAAATAAAAATGTGAAATTACCCTATTGTTGCATCAATGATAATGAAGATTGGTTTACCTTCCAGAAGCCAGGGTGTGCTCATAGATCCAGTTACAGTGCAAGCTGGTCACCCCAGCCTCGTGCTTCCTGCTGAGCATGGTGGGCTCGGTGCCACAGCGCAAGTCAAATGATTTAAATAGGCAATCATCTCCTCCTGTCAACAGTAAATCAATCTTATTCATCATTAATGCTTTCTTCCTCAGTAGATTACTATGTTACACCTTAATTTCTATCCAAAAACCGATAGCATTAGGTTGTAAAATCTATTTATTATCTTTATAAAGGTTAAAGAGATTTGACTTTCCTTCCATCAACAGCATCACGTTGCAGTCAAATAGTTTTCCAGAAGGAAAACTGAGACTGTTATTGGAGATCAAGGCTTCGAGGTGCCTGATCCAATAAAATGAAACAAGATCCAAGATGGCCAGCATAAGATGGATCTGGAGAGGTTGAAGACCCATCTCATATGAGTAAGTGCCTTTGGGTCAACCAAGAGTTTTATCATATCCAGGTTTTACTGTTGTCAGTTTTTAAGAAAAAACGCATGGCGTTCCATCTCTTTCTGGCATGTTTCTCTTCATTTACATTTTTCTATACTTTATTCACTTGCCTTTGATTTGTAGATAAGACAGTTTCAATCTGTAAAATAATAGTTGCATAAAACAAACCTGTAAAGATGACTGAAGGATTCCAATAGTTGAACGCACAAATCCATGCCTCATAATCATGACACTTCCACGCATCAACTTTACTGATTGTATCATCCTCGTTCAGCTGCAAAACCGATACGTTCCCCGCTGAATCACTAACAACGATGCCAGGCTCTTCAAAACTATGCTTCCCAGTGTTCCAATCCAGGGACAAAGCTAAAGATTTACTTTCTTCGCTTATTTTAAATTTAGTTATCAATTCAAGTTTTAAAATTTCATCATCTTCTGTGTCTTGAGACTTCATCAGCTTGTAGAGTTGAAGGAACCCTAGAGCATCAACGATTCCGAGGTATGGGAGTCCTTTTATTGGCTTGTGACACCATTTCATATCTAGGATGGCGTTGGTCTGCAAAGTTTGCATCAAAGAGAATCTTTTGGTGCCGAAGTCAATGGATAATAAGTGAATGGTCCCATTTCTTTTTTGGGTGCTAGAACGTCTTGTGGCGGAAGCTAAAAATAAAGGGGGGTAAATGGTAAATAATTTTGAATGTTAAAAATTCACTTAAATTTAAAAGCAGAATAAGATATTGCTTATTAAAGGATCGCAGCTGAGGACAGAGACGAATGGAGGCTAAAGATAGCGGAGGCCTTGGCTTGATATGGGCTGCAGAGCTATTGAAATAGATAAGAGATGGTAATTCAGATCATTTTTAGTCATTCCTTGACTAATTGGTTGATATGAGGTTGACCGCACACTGTAAAACTGGTTAAATTTTATCAATGTCATCCCTGTTTCCGGAAAAGGTGCCAAAAGATGCAGGGCTTATTTCTTTAGGTTTGAATTTTGTAAATACACCTGCAGCATGTGTAAGTGCAAATTTTATCATGTTTGCTTTGTAGGCATGCATTAATTGTTAATATTACTTGACAGATGGAGGCCAAGGCTCGATATGGGCTGTAGAGCCATTGAAGAAGAAGAAGAAATGTTAATATATCTTTGCAACTTAGATTGTACATACATTCAATGAACTCAGGAAAAAAAAACAATTCAAATGACAGTGTCGCAGGTCTAGGTGACTACATAGGGTCTTAGCAAAACTACGATTAGCTATTCCTAAGCAACCTGGTTAGGGCCACGTTAATTTTTTTTTGGTTTTTGTTCTGACTCTTATTGGTTTGTGGAAAAATACATTACTTATCGCTTTATCATCCGTTTCAGAATCTTTCTCCAACTGATAGGTTCCACAGACAAAAACATGGACGTAGTTTTTCACAGGACACCATTCTGCGGAATCTGCATTATACCCAGTGTTCCAAGTCTGCCAGGTATCTATCTTCAACAGACCATTTCCATCATCCCCTGTTACGTCTTCCTTCTCTTGGACATAATACTCTGAACTGTTAAATTCATCCTCGCTACTGCTTGAAGCCGTTTCTTCTTTTGTGGAATCCATCGCTAAAGAAAGGAATAAATATTTAACAATCGTAAAAATAAAGAAAATAAACTGATTTCGCCAAAAGTAAAATAAAATAAAACAGAATATATACACGTATTGAAGAGCAGTACCCTAAGTCTGAAACTTCTTTATTTTTTTTAATAAATTCATGAAGCTATTTTTGCCTTGCCAGAAACAGGTATTAACAATGTAATTTTATAATAATTATTCTCGTTGATGTTAAATCCAATTCGACTGCCAACGCTTGTCCACTTGACCATCTTTAAGCTCAAGTATAACATTAACAAAAAATGTATGGGAACTAAAACAGTGCGTCTAGTAGAATATAAACTTTCTGTACATTTTTGTTAAAATGCTGTGGTTGAATTTAAAATGTTAAGTTTTATACTTGGGGTACGGGAGTGTAATAATAAAATACTCACTATGATATTTCCTGAAAAAAGGTTCATGATATTATAAGCTACTTCATTTTTTTATAAAAATTTCAACATATTTTGAATTTCATTTCCTTTTTTTTTATTTACAAATGGTTTCTTTTTTAATTAGAGTTGATTTCAAATGGTTGAAGTGGGGTTTTCCCAGCTCAGAAAGCGGCTGGTTCTCATTTCTTGTGAGGGCAAAAAATCTTGGCGGTATTTTGATTTTTGGTTTGAAATAAACACCAAAACAGGGAATTATTGCCGACACCCTTGATGTGGATCGAACTCTAGCCCTTGTGCATGGAACCCAAGCATTCTACCAACAGAGCTATTGATCAGTCTATTATATATAAATGAAAAGCAATAAAATTATTAGATTGTTTTTAATATATATAAAAAATACAGTGTAAAATACAATCACTAAGTAACATTATTACTTCATGGTAGATCTAAGTATCTGCACCTCAAGTATGAACTTTTGCTAATGAAATGGTGAGGGTGTTTTATAATTTCTGTAATATGAACATGGGATAACGCCTCTACAGCGTCTCATGCAGATTTGGGATACTCACTGACTACCTCAAATATTTAAAGCTTGTACTAGGGATGCTGTTTGGTTTGTAGACATGCACTGTAACATTTCATTATTTTGGTGTCAACCTTTTAGATTGCCTGAATAGGGTAGTTGCAGTGTTAGGGAAAACGGTTGAAAATAATATGGTTGTGTAGGGTACATTTCAAGGATCACAACCACATATTTTTTAAATAGTAAAAATAAAGATATCATTGATAATTTTGAAAAATAAAATGCGGAGAATTTGAATCCCGCCAAAAAAGCAATGTAAACGGCTAGGGACAAGTGTCGTCATTTTGACGACAAACGTCGCTGTCAAACTGACTACCTGGGCCATTTGACACCGGAACTCCGAAGATCTGACGTCATATCCGCCCGAATAAATAAATGACCTGTTTTAGCGGAAATGGAAAATACGCGAATTTTAAAGAGCTATAATTTAAAAACTACGCCACATATGATTTCTTTAAAAACGCAAATGCATTTTAAAAAATATAGCCTACCATTTTTTGAAATAAAATAAAAAAAGTGCAATTACCCTATTGGTCATTCTAAAATTTGTTCCCTAGTATGACTCAACTTTTCTTGTCATATCAAGTACTCAATAATATCGACAGTTAAAAGAAAGTAGGGCATAAGCGACATAAACTAAAATGTTCAGGAGAGCAGTTTTAAGTTTGACATTGCAGAAAAATGCCAAAACTTTTTTATATTTTATCTATCTATAATCTATATTCTAAGCTGCAAGGATATGTTAACATTTAAGGCTCATATGAAATGCATGCCTACAGACAGGCATATGTAAGTTCGCGCCTACACATTCTGCATGTGTGCATACAAATAAAGAAAACCTCACATGGACATAAACCTTGCAACTCCTGCCGCCGTTCCCTGAACCGGGGTGGCATTGGCAAAAGTGAACCGATTTTTACAGCACGGGTGGTCAGCCTCGTACCAACCTATCAGTCAACCTATCATATTGTTAAAATCAAAATAGCTCTAAAATTAAAAAAAAATAAAGGCATTTACAGGCATTCCTATTTATGTGGTTTTTTTATGATTTTTTTTGTCACAAGCGCCTTTAGGACAAAAAAGGCCCAAATCTTGTCGGTTACACCAAAACCATACTTCAAAAGCACAGTTGTTTGCTTGGGCATAAACAACAAAAAAATTGAATGAAAGAGCGGACAATTTTAAGTAGGCTAGCATTCATAACTCATTTTTGACCAAAACGTCGCTTATGCCTGCCTTATACTTCCCTTTAATCGTCGATATACATCCAGAACTCCAAGTTGACAAATTTAATTCCCCTGTAAATTAAGTGAGATTTAGATATTTTTTGGGTCTAAATATGCAAAATTTCAGATAAAAGATTATTTTAATTTTAGATTTTTTTTTTGACATCAGACACTGATTTGTACTTTTCGTTGTACATATTTGACATTACTCTATGGTGTGAAACCAATACCTTCTATCAATCAGGCCTGCCAACTGTTCTGGACAACTGGTCAGGTAGGCGAGCAATGAAGCCTGTAACCATAGTGGGTATGGGCAAAACCAACAAAAGTTTCAATTGAAAAATATATCTTGATTATTATAATAATTATTTTATATGGTAACAAATCATGAATTTGGTTATAACCTGTATTCAGTAACATTATCAAAATAATATTAATTACCTTAGCTACTAGATTAATTACACAGATGGCAGTGATTATGGATTTTTTCGTACAGTAAATATCTGGGTTTTTACTTTAACATTGTATTTAGTTTCAAAAGAGGTTTCTTTGTCATTTTTGGACATGCTTATAATATTCTGCAAAGGTTATTTTTTAAGCCTGCGATAGGCTATATAGCAAAGGTCTTTAGCCTTATTTAGGTTAGATACCACTTTGATATCAGGACCACAAAGTTTAAGAATATTAATCTGCAAAAAAGAAACAGCCATTGAAGCAAGAAGTTTGGATAATCGAGACAACATATTTTCCGTAACAGTTGCCATCTTTTAAGTACCATAAACATACTATATTTAAAATGTAAAATATTTTATACAACAATCCATTATAACATATCAAAAAATATTTTTTAAGACAAAAGTATAAATCCAGAAACACCATATAATATTTAAGTATACATTGCCTTAACTTTTTAAAGCTAGGTAGGTACTCAAAACATTTTTTGTTTTCTTCATATTAACGGCTATACTTAAAATCTAGAAAATGGAATTATAAAACACACAAAAAATATTATTATCCCTTTTGTTAATCTGTTGAACACTGTCCCCAAGTATAAGTACAACTTTTGTTATAAATCAACAATAGTATTTTACAAAAAGATATGGAAACTAAAACTCGCACTAAAGAACCTTTTCTAGTTTCCATGCATATTTGGTCAAATCATTTGGTTCACCTGGATGTTAAGTTTTATACTGGGGTGCTGTAAATCACATTCATATGAATGAACCTATCCTTAACATTTTTCTCTTTCTTTCCATTGGTAGTATACATTGGCATTTTATTCAAGTAAATAAATATATAAAAATTATTTAAAAAAACATATTAAAAAATACAATAAATACATTTATAATAATTTAATTATGCTATAGCATTAAAATATAGTTGACATCAGAGGGGAGCACTCCATGGAGACAACATCAGGCAACAAAAGATACAAAATAATTCAACTTGTAAAACAAACATCTAAGATGGAAAATTATACTTGGAGTTGAGTCGCTATTTACAGAAGAATCTCGGTTAACCGAGCTTTTGTGAATTGAGTCTATCTTGGATAATAAAAAGGTTTGAATGATATGAAAAATATAGAAACACAAAGGATGTAATCTTTCAGTGTTCCCGTATATTTATGTATATATTTTTTAAATCCTAGATTGTCGCCTTTGGGTCTGAAAAACTAGTATATCGACGTTTGAAAGGCAAAAGGGCATAAGCGACAGTGTGGTCGAAAATGAGTTTTTAGCACTACCATACGTAGTTTTTATTTCGGTGTCGATTGATGTATTCCTCATCCGGATAAGTCAATTTTTGTTGTCGCTTATGCTGTTTGCATTTTTAAAAAGTGTAGTGTTAAAATTACCCTTCATTTTCTTATTCAGAGGCTTATGTTTTTTTTTCTTTTTTTCTTTTTTAAAAAAATAGATTTGTGAAGAGGAATGCAATTCACCAACCTATTCTGCCTGGCCAGAAACAGGTATTAATATCATCATTTAATAATTCATTATTGTTTGTTATTAATGAATTATTAAATAATAATTACCCAATAGCATCTGTTGAACCAGGGTCAAAGTTAAAGTCAAGTGACCCAAGCGGGGATCGAACCAACGTTGTTCCATTCGAAACACGCTAGAAAGATCAGCCCTCTTGGCCCCCACGGCTATAACCCCGACAATTTTTTTTCGTTTTGTCAACAAAACAAAAAAAATAGTTTTATCGATTATGTTGATATTTTCATAAGAAAGAACAACAAAAATTAATGCCATTCTTAGAAGCTATAAAAATCTGGAATAAAACCACGGGGTTATAATTTTATTTTCAAAATTTTCAACTTTAAAACTCTCTACTGTAAAGTTTTCATTGTCGCTAAATAATTTTGCCATTCAACCGTTGATATGCCCCCTTGGAGTGCACACGCCTGAGGTTAAGTAAGTATAATATATAATTTTAGATTAATTAGTACATCGATGAGGTATTTCTTTCATATGGAAATGCATCCACAATCTTACAATAATCGCAACATTGAATTTGTACTCTTTTTTTTATCATGGCTAGAGGTAGATAGTATTTCATATTTTTCACTTTTGCTGTCAATATTAAAGAGACTACAGCACTAATTATTTGGGGTTAGATGTGATAAAGAAAATTGAACAAATTACTTGAAAATTACCCTGAAATGTGAAAAAGTGATTAAATCATAGTGTAAATGCAGAACTCTCCCCAGAACATAAAGCATTGTGTAAATACAGAACTCTCCCCAGAACATAAAGCATTGTGTAAATGCAGAACTCTCCCCAGAACATAAAGCATTGTGTAAATGCAGAACTCTCCCCAGAACATAAAGCATTGTGTAAATGCAGAACTCTCCCCAGAACATAAAGCATTGTGTAAATAGAAAAATGCATCCATGCAAAAAACACTCATTAAAGGCTTTGTTGTATCTTCCATATATTTGTTTTCTGTTTGCACAATGGTTGAGTATTTACGCAATAACCAAGGTATAACTTTGACGAGAAAGCATGTCACTTCAAAATTACTGTCATAAAAGATATAAGTTGAAAAACATAAAAAAAATGGATAATGCACATGATTTTTTTTGTATCAAATATAAGGATTCAATTTTGAATAATGGCTTTTGACAGTTCTGCATTTATAAGATGAACAGTAAATATATAAAATACCTATTCTTGAATGTTTGGTTCAAATCCTGAACATTAAAATGAAGAAGAATGTTTGGACATCATATGACATAAGAAAAATACTAAAAGTCATTCATCTATTTTACACTTTATTCTACATAAAATCCATACAAAGTCGTAATATATATTTTTACTATTTTTTATATTACAGGTAGGCGTATACATTTTTTTCACTTCAGATTCCATGAATTTCAAAAATCACATTTATTGTAGCAATGGCAACACCATTCCTTTTCAAAAATTTAAAATTTTATGCATAAATTTGGAAATTTTTCAAAATTAAAACTATCAAATTGATTTGAGAAAACACAAAAATATTACATTTAAATGGAGTCGGTAAATTTTGGTGAAGTGACGTCACAGGTCTAGGTGACAAAGGTAGTAGCAAATTATCAACCAAAACCAAATACAGAATGCCATTTGGTTAGCAACTCTACAGCGTACTTTTTTTTAAAAGAAGTGAAAAAATAGATCATAGATATTTAAATTATAGGGTAAGAAAAGATTTCAATGCGTGAACTAAGATTGATGTCACACAAAGGAAAAATGTATATATTGAAATCTTAAGTAATTATGTAACTCATTTACTTAAAGTTGAATTATTTAATGACATTGCCATTTGTACAGAAAAAGAACTCCCTTATGTACATTTGGCAGCATTATTACACAATTAATCAAAACTTCTTTGTATCATCTACAAATTTGAGCAGACACTTCAAAAAGGATAACCTCAAAAAAAAACTACACGAGGCATTTTACTAAACAAAAAAACTTCATTTCAAAAGTCAGTCACCTTGGATATCTTTACATTTTCCTTATCTTATTGCCTAGCTGACCGCTCTGTCTCCATTAGGCACTCCCTCACCAAGATCCTGGCATTAATGATCCCCCGTTTTATCCTCTCCGCTGAGCTTCTACTCCCTGAGTAACTGGGACGGACATCTTTCCCCATTTCTTCAATGACGGCTAGAAGCTGCGCATACTTGCTGACGCCGTTGTCTTTGTCTTTAGTGGACGGCACCACTGTCAGAGTGCTGCAGTTGAGATTTGAATTCAGGATTGAGTTGTTGTTGTTCTGTTGGCCGTTGGTGGAGTTCGTTTTGTGTGCCGTCATGGGGATGGCCGTGACGGTGACGTCGCTCAGTTTGGACTCAACGGCCTGAATGTCCATGGCTTCCATTTGTGCTATATTGCGCCGCGACGCTGGCAAGCCTGACAAATTTCAATTGTAATAAATATATATTAGGATGATTTACTTTGCGAGCGCTGTTTTTGTGTAAGTCACAAATCCCTCTGCAAGCTTGGTCTTTGCTATAGTATAGGTCTCTGCACAAGCAAGACCCAATTGTTGTAAGGCTGGGTGTACCTTTTGGTGACCCGTCTTTGGTAAAGGCAAATGAATTTTTCGATCCAACAAAGAGCAAATTAATATTGTTTTTTTTTTGTGCTCCGCCGTGAATTGAACTTGCAACCTTCCATTTACCACTGCAGACCATTTTATAAATTTTTATAAGCTTTTTAAGGCTTACAAAAATAAATGGGTATTTTGTTTACTGATAAAGAAACTTATGATGAAAAATGTAGTCAACAAATATATTTTGACCTTGTTCGGAAACAGGTACCTACTATGAATATCAGATAGTGATTCATCAAAGTTGTATGGTTGATGTATTGACACTGTGAAAGTTCATTCTCATCTATAAAATATACCAGAAAATTAACAAGACTTATTTCTTTTTACTACTTTTAATATATCATAAAAAAAACAACATTTTCGGTCATTCACAAATACCTGCCAACAGAGCCCATCGACCAACATAACCCTTTGAATTTCAAGTTTCAGGTGTGATATTTCATATTCAGTCTCTAAACACATACACAAGCAGGCACATCTAGATTGGTGCATACACATGCTGCATGTTTACAAGTCAAACATAAATGAGTAGTACATAGAGAACGTTGGATGATATTTTAACATTAACAAAAACGAATTGGGTCATACAAAATCGGATTTCATCCTCTGAAATAGGTTATGATTACTGAGATAATAAAATATTTTTCCAACTAAGTAATGATGTTTACCTACAGCTGGTTTGCTTTTGAATATTATGACGCCGCTATTTTGGTAAATAAAACAAACAGTGTAAAAAAACGGCCATCATGGCACTAACAACTTTTGGTTTAATCAGTTTATTTTCCTGACAAAAAATATTAGACGGATAAATACTTAATTATTGTCAAAAAATGGAGTTAGTAGAAAACAAATTACCTGATTTTTTTTCAAATCTTCATCCACACACTCAAAAGAGAGAGGGTCAAGAAAAATACACAAATTAATAATTAAAAACAATATTAATCGATAGAAAATATGATTGATTTGTAGAGATTATTTAATAGAAAAATAATTCATTTAGAAGAAGCAAGATTCTCACGCTGCCATTGGCAAACATAAAAAAGTCGGAGTGACCAACATGATGAAAAAAAACGAAAACAAAAATATACAATAGACTATACGTTATACTTTTCCTAATAACTGGTAGGCTAATAAAATTTTGATTTATTTTTTGCCATGAAAAAATCATTCTGTTTCATAAAAAATATTATCATTATTTATTTATTTTTTATGATTTTTATTTTGTTTTCGTACATTTCGTTCAATAAACTGTTTTACCAATCGTGTTCAAATTTTTTGGTTTCTACCGTTTGACAGATGGCGCTGATTGCCATGGAAAACGCCTACTCCTGCTTTGTCCGCAATCCGCACAACATTTCATTTGTGTCCCGTTCTTAGCTGTCGGATTCTGTCAAAAAAATTCCAATTTGCTGTTTATCTTTATTTATGCCGCAATGATAACGTCTTGAAAACAGTTATTTGCAGTGTGCGCGCCATTGGTTGCGTTTTGGTTCAGTGATATCCATACATTGTGTTGATGTGACAGCGAAATCTCGTTCCGACAGGACAACTTAAAATGGGTAAGTCTTGGATTCACTAAAAAGAAATCACTCGCGCTTTGTTGTTTTATTTCATCATAAAAAAAACCTTCCCTATTCCATTGTAACT